>SNQJ01S0079332.1:0-17925 GCA_010110895.2 Picea sitchensis | reverse complement strand
TAATTTTTACCTTAAGTGTTCCATCATATTCCTAATTAACCAAAATACCCAATAGAAGTGAGAACATAATTTATCTGAATTGGATCCAAAAATAAACAATGAATGGAATGAGATTTGGATCAAGACAAGAAATTGGTAAATTGAGAGTTGAACAATGCAGTTCAAGCACCAAATCACAATAAGACAAGAATGAATGGAACTTTGAATTGGAACATTGCTAGTATAGAATGAAGTGGGAGAGAATAACATGGAGAATGGGAAATGAAGGGACAAGGACACTTGGCCTTCCAACAACCCATACAATCCCAATGCTACTTATGTCCTTCAACAAATCAATTATGAAGTGGTTCTACTAGCAGAGTAGGGGAGGATGCTAAACAACAATCTTTGATAATTTTTTAACTGGATGAGACAACCACAAATCTACATTTTAACTCTGCATGTGTCTAGAATAAAGACTAAGAGAGCCATTTGAATGTTTCTTTTCCCATTTGTGTTTCTACAAGAAAATATTTGTGTTCATTTAGTGAATGATGTGTTTTTGCATTGTCCTATTTTAATTATCACATTTTGGTATTGTTAAGTACTTGCAATGAGTAGAGAGGTCATACACTATCTAGAAGTATCTTCACAAATCTTCTCTTTTGAACACAACACTAGTTTCTCTAAACTATTCAATTCATTTCTAGAGAAGATCAATGGTCCATGAATTAGATTTTTTACTCCTTAGTTCCTAATTACATCCCTTGTATTTAGAACTACATTTCTTCTTGGAATTTTGATTGAGGGAATCAAGGGCACCCTCTAATACTATCATATTGTCCCTTAGTGAGCTCAAATACACTCCCATACACCTGCATGCCTACTCCATTCCTTTGGAGAATTACTTGACTAGCATTGAGTGATGAATTTATTTAGAACAAAACATTCCTATATAGGGAATATTATTTCCTTCCTTTTGTTCACACATAGTATTAATCTATAGACACCCACAAACACATGGTAAGACATCGTTCTGAGTTGGTATTACCTTATAATGTTATGCAAAAAACACCTAAATAGCATAAAAAGAGAAAGAGAAGTAACTCCATGCATTGAGAATGAGGGAGAATAATGATTGTGAAGCCTCTTCAAGGGGGCAACCTCATTTTACAATAGAAAAAATATACAAGAGAGATTATTTATAAAACTAGGGTTCCTTGGTATATATAGGAAATAAATGGTACAATTACTATTAAAGGGTCTAGTTGACAACACTAATATAAAAATATAAATGTTAAATTCAATATCTAGGGCTTAACATGGGGATTTATCTAAGGATTAACCTGCCCATCCCCTTGAATCAAGTGTTTTCTTCAACACTTTATTAGTTGCAAATATTTCTACATGAAGAACTCATCTTCCCATGTCATCTCTTCTACTGGTAGGTTATTCCACTTGATGAGGTACTCAGTAATTTCTCGATCCTTGTTTCAATGATTTTTTCTAGTTCTATTATGATTTCCCCTTCTTCCTTAATCTCTAGTAAAATAATTTGAACTGGGATCTTGTCATATATTACCTTGTTTAGGAAAAAAACATGGAATATTAGATGTTACAAGTGAATATGGATGCAAATCCAATTTGCAAACCATACTTCCAATCCTCTGCAACACTTTATAGGGACCATAGTACTTGGGTGGTAATTTATCGTCCTTCTTTTTTTTCTTGAGGTACATATGCTTGTATGGTTGTAGCCTCAAAAATACACAATCCATGGCTTTAAATTTCCTTTCACTACGATGTTGATCTGCTTGTTGTTTCATCGTATTTTTTTTTTTGTAAGCAAGTTTCCCTTCAATTGTTTGAGAACCTCTTGTTGGTGGTCTATGCAGTCCTCCACTAATTGAACCTTCACTTTCCATCTTAAGGGTGATATGATGGATGGAGAATGATAACCACAAAGTGCCATAAATGGGGACAATTTTTATGAAGTATGGAAGGATATGGTGTACCACCATTCTTCCAAGGGAAATCACTTGACCCATTGTGTCTATTTATTATATGCAAACCAACAAATATATCATTTTAGAAATTTATTCACAATCTCAATTTTCCCATCAGATTGAGAATGATAAGAGGAGCTGTGAACCAATTGAGTTGGACAGACAAGAAAATAATTCAATCCAAAAATTACTAGTGAAAAATGGATATTTGTCACTTACAATATTATTGGGGATTCCATGTAGATTTTCAATTGTTTCCATGAATGTTGTAGCTACCGTACTTTCTTTAAAAGGATGAGAAAGAGAGAAAAATGGGAATATTTTTTGAGTTGATCCACCACTACCATGATGACATTGTTTTCTTTGAACTTAGGTATACCTATAATAAAATATGTTTATACCTTTTCCCAATGTTGAATTGGTATGGATAATGCTTGTAGGAGACCCAAAGTCTTGATTGTATCTCCCTTATTCTACTGGAAATCCAAACATTCAACCACAAAAGTTTGAAGCTCAGTTTTAAGAGCTTCCAAGAAAAAATCCTTTTTGATCATTTGGTAAGTTTTAAGGAACCTTGAATGTCCTCCTATAGGATAAGTATGCAATTCCAAAAGGACCTTCTACTTGATATGGGAATCATTACATAAATATAGCCAATCCTAATACCACAATGAATCATTCTTCCACATACATTTATCTAATTCACTTGGGTCCTATTGTATTTGTTGAATTATATTGCATATCCTCTAATATTGCTTCCATTCTATCCTTACTTCTTCCACCCAATCAGAGTGTAGAATGGAAATAGCACAAAGTAAGCCTTTTGTGACTTCTTCTTTCCTGGAAAGTGCATCTTCCACCACATTTTCTTTTCTTTTTTTATAGATAATTTCAAAGTCACAACCTAGCATATTTGTAACCCATTTTGTTTTCTCTTATGAATATAATTGTTTTTCCAGGAAGTACTTCAAAATATCATGATCTATTTTTACCTTGAAGTGTCTTGTTATTAGGTATGGGCACCATTTCTTTACTACATGCAATATGGCCAACCTTTCCTTTTCATAAATCAGTTTGAGTAAGTTATTTCCTTTAAGTTGTTGGATTTAAAATGCAAGGGGTCTTCCTTCTTGCATCAAAATTGCACCAATGGCATTCCTTGGGGCATCACGCTCCACAAGAAAGGTTTTTGTGAAGTTCAAGACTAGATTTGTACACATGGCCTCATGTTTTTAAAAATATTTGGTTTCTTCTTGAGTCCAATAAAATTCCTCCTTTTTTAATAATGTTGTTAGAGATGTTGGTATTTGACCACAATTCTTGACAAACTTGTGGTAATATCCCATCAATCATAAGAATCCTCTAAGATTCTTTAAGGTTTTGAGAATTGGCCATTCCATCATAGCTTTAATTTTGTTAGGACCCACTTTGACACATTCATGAGATACAATATGAACCAAATATTCCACTTCCTCAACCACAAAGGCACACTTGGAAGGCTTTGCATATAGTTGTTTCTCTTCCAATAGTTTTAAGACCATGTCAACATGTTGTACATGATCTTCCAAAGACTTGTAGTAGATTAGTATACCATCATAAAATATTAACACGTACTTTTTTAGGAAGGGTTTGAAAATAGAATTCATCAAGATTTGAAATATTGAAGGTGAAGTACTAAGGCCGAATGGCATCACTAAAAACTCATAATGACCTTCACATGTTATAAAGGCTATTTTGGGGATGTCTTCTTGTGTCATTCTGATTTGACGATATCCAGAATGGAGATACATCTTGGTAAGGAAATTGTTTCTTTTCAATTCATCTAATAGTGAATAAATGATAGGAATATGAAGATTCACCTTTAATGGTCATTGTTGGAGAGGTATTTTGGATACATTTCAGGATCTACACCAAAAAGAGGTCAAAGGGGTAAAAAACAATTAGAATATGGACCAGAATGTGTGAATAATCAGATGCAAAGGATGCATGATGAAGTGTATGTAAAGGATACATGACAGAGAAATGCTCAGGAGGCAGAAAACAGTTATAAACCGCAGGTCTTGGGGACATTTTTTCCACTTTTGTAACGGGTTTTGGGGGACCCTTTTTCCACTTTTTGTAATGTGCTAAGCCCTATTAGTATGTATACATATGTAATATATGAGATAGGGGGGGAATGCGAGAGTGAGAATGTGATATCATATGTAAGTTTCAATTGATTTTTGGGAATGAGAATTGAGCAAGGGAAGAAATATGTAGTATGTCTAAGGAGTGAACTCGCACTATAGCATAACGGATAGGTAGGGTTGGGATGATATTATTGTTGCATATTTTGTATCACAATTTACAGTTGTAATAAGCTATGAATGAATAATATAAGAAGCTAGTCATTGTGGATGTATCCTAAGTTGGGTGAACCACGCAAGTTTGTTTGTTGTGGTGTTTATATTGTTTACTAGTTAATGTTGAATGAATGGATCATATATAATGTTGTAATGTTTCAAATAGATTATAATTTATGACATGATAAATGTTAACTATGAACATTTTGCATGTAAGTAAAGGTTTTGAATGATGCCTGACTTCCCCTCAACATTGTAGAACCTTGGTTCCTACAGCCCCTTTAGATTCCTCGGGTGAGACTTCACTTTCTATGCATGTGATGCCAAAAGGGTTGGTGTTTAAGGGTTTTGTTGGTATTTGATTGATTAACCCTAGGTCTTCCCCCTACATATGGTTTCGTTGCTGGGACCGGGAACTGTAATTAAAGGGAATATTTTGGAGGCCAAGTAGAGAAGAAATTGAAGAATGGATGGAGAGAAAACAACAAATATTTTCCATAGAACAGAATAGAAAACCTAGTTTGAGCGACAAACAATGGTTACAAAGGTGTGTTTTCACAGATCTGCATGAAATTTTCTTTGGTGAATTTTTTTATTATTTTGACTGAATAGTTAGGAAGGTTAGTGGAGAATGTTGGGAGATATAGGGTTGAAGCCCCGAGAATATATTTCTTGCATAATATATTTCTGGTTGAACAATATACTTGGGACTTATATTATAGAATTTGCAGTAGATTGTACCCAGTATTACAACATAGTGGATAGGGACGTTTTGAAAGGTTCGCGTGAAATATATTTGAATGCATTATCTACTTGGATAAATATGTTACTGTGCAAAAAGAATGTCATGAAAATGGAGTATGATAACTAAGCACCTTCACGCACCACTACAACAAATCCCTATTATTAACTCCCTTTTTAGCTCCCCTTTTTGCTTCCACTGGTTGTTTTAATGTATTTTTATCCACTTTTTTGCTAAAGTCGACTCTATTTATCAGGAGGGCACTATTTATGGAGCTATTTGCACTGAGAAACACAAGTGGACGCTAAACTAGGTGCTATTAGCATCTAGTTTAGTGCCCTATTTAGCGCCCTAGTTAGCACCTAATTTATCTCCCTATTTATCTCCCAGTTTAGCTCCCAGTTTAGCTCAAAGTTTAGCTTCCAGTTTAGCTTCCAGTTTATCTTCTATTTTAGCTCATAGTTTATCTTTCAGATTAGCTTCCTTTTTATCTTCTAGTTTGGCTTCCAATTTAACTCCCAATGTGCCTAAATAGTAATTTTGTTGATTTTTTGGGGTTAAGTGGCTAGGGGCTTTGGGGATTAGGTTATTCAGGGATTTTAGGTATAGGGATTAAGGGTTAAAGGATTAGGGGTTACCTTTTAAGGGATTAAGGGTTAAAGGATCAAGGGTTACACTTTAAGGGATTAAGGTTCAATGGATAATGGATTTGGGACTTAGGGGTTAGGTAGTTTAATGGTTAATTGATTAGGGATTATATATGTTCAAAGGATTAATGACATCCATCAACCCTACACATAATCATTGAGATCATCCACGTCTCATTGTCATCATATGTCATTTCCATCTGTAGAATCTTTGTCACAACTGATCTCTTAAAATGCCATGGAAATTCCAATACACCCATCACAAATATTGTCTTCCACCAACCCATCACAATGAGAAGTGAATGGGGCCAACACTGAAATTTCTTTAGTTTGTGCATGTATGCATCGAAATTTGACTCGGTTAGACTAGACACATGTATTGATGGTATGGGAGGGTTTCAAGAGTCAAGGATGTCTCATGTTCCCACATAATCTTTGAGATCGTCCATGTTTTCATCAACGTTCATAATGAATGTCTCATTGTCATCATTTGTCATTATCATCTGTAGAATATTTGTTGGAACTCTCTTGAAATGTCATGGAACTTCCAATTCACCCACCAAAAATGTCATGCATTGACCCCTCATAGTGAGCATTGAATGGGGACACCATTGAAATTTCTTCAATATGTGGCTGTATGCGTCGAAATTTGACATGGTTAGACTAGACACATGACTTGATGGTATGGGAGGGTTTCAAGACTCAAGGATGTATGATGTCCCCACATAATCTTTGATATGGTCCAAATTTGAATCAACATTAATCATGCATGTCTCATTGTCATCATTCGTCATTCCCTTATACAGAATCATTGTCAGAACTATCTTGAAATTTGACATGGAACTTCCAATACACCCATCACAAATTTCTTCCATCGAACCCACATAGTGAGTAGTGAATGGGGCCAACGTTGAAATTTTTTCAATCTGTTCCTCTATGCATTGAAATTTGACATGGTTAGACTAGATAGTTTCCTTGATGGTATGTGAGGGTTTCAATACTTAAGGATGCTTGATGTCCCCGCATAATATTTGAGATCATCCATGTTTGCATCAATTTTCAATATAATGGATGTCTCATTGTCATCATTCGTTATTTCTATCTATAGAATCTTTGTCAAAACAATATTGAAATGTCACGTCGCTTCCAATACACCCATCACCAATGTCATCTTACATCGACCTCGCACAATGAGCAATGAATGGGGACAACGTTGAAATTTATTCAAACTGTGCATGTATGCGTCAAAATTAGACATGGTTAGACTAGACACATGCCTTTAAGGTATGGGAGGGTTTAAATACTCAAGGATGTATGATGTCCCCACATAATATTTGATATCATCCATGTTTGCATCAACATTCATAATGGATGTCTCATTGTCATCATTTGTCATTTCCATATGTAGAATCTTTGTTGGAACTCTCTTGAAATGTCATGGAACTTCCAATTCACCCACCAAAAATATCATGCACCGACCCCACATAGTGAGTAGTGAATGGGGCCAACATTGGAATTTCTTCAATATGTTCCTGTATGCATCAAAATTTGACATGGTTAGACTAGACACATTCCTTAACAATATAGGAGGGTTTCAAGACTCAAGGATGTATGATGTCCCCACATAATATTTGAGATCATCCATGTTTGCATCAACATTCATAATGGACGTCTCATTGTCATCATTTATTGTTTCTATATATATAATCTTTTTTGGAACTCTCTTGAAATGCCATGGAACTTCCAATTCATCTACCACAAATGTCATGCACTAACCCCACATAGTGAGAAGTGAATGGGGACAACGTTGAAATTTCTTCAATATGTGCATGTATGCGTCGAAATTTGACATGGTTAGACTAGACACATGCCTTGACAACATGGGAGGGTTTCAAGACTCAAGGATGTATATTGATGTCCCCACATAATCTTTGATATCATCCACATTTGCATCAACGTTCATCATGCACGTCTCATTATCATCATTCATCATTCCCTTCTACAGAATCATTGTCAAAACTATCTTGAAATTTTACATGGAACTTCCAATACACCCATCACAAATTTCTTCCACCGAACCCGCACAGTGAGTAGTGAGTGGGTAAACCAATGAAAATTTTTCAATATATGCCCGTATGCATCAAAATCAGACATGGTTATATTAGAAACATGCCTTGACAATATGGGAGGGTTTCAAGACTTAAGGATGTATAATGTCCCCACATAATATTTGAGATCGTCCATGTTTGCATCAATGTTCATAACAAACATCTCATTGTCATAATTCATTGTTTCCATATGTATAATCTTTGTTGGAACTCTCTTGAAATTTAATGGAACTTCCAATTCACCCACCAGAAGTTTCATGCACCAACCCCACATAGTGACCAGTGAATGGGGCCAACGTTTAAATTTATTCAATATGTGCATGTATGCATCGAAATTTGACATGGTTAGACTAGACACATGCCTTGATGGTATGGGAGGGTTTCAAGACTCAAGGATGTACATGGATGTCCCCACATAATCTTTGATATCATCCACATTTGCATCAATTTTCATCATGAATGTATCATTGTCATCATTCATCATTAAATTATATAGAATCGTTGTCGGAAATATCTTGAAATTTGGCTTGGAACTTCCAATACACCCATCACAAACTTCTTCCACTGAACCCGCACATTGAGGAGTGAGTGGGGCCAACGTTGAAAATTTTCAATTCGTGTCTATATGCGTCAAAATTTGACATGGTTAGATTAGACACATGCCTTGACAATATGGGAGGGTTTCAAGACTTAAGGATGTTTGATGTCCCTGCATAATATTTGAGATCATCCATGTTTGCATCAATGTTCAATATAATGTATGTCTCATTGTCATCATTTGTCATTTACATATATAGAATATTTTTTGGAACTCATTTGAAATCTCATGGCACTTCCAATGTACCCATCACAAATTTCATCTTGCATCAACCTTGCACAGTGAGAAGTGAATGGGGCCAATGTTGAAATTTCTTCAAATCATGCCTGTATGCGTCGAAATTTAACATGGTTAGACTAGACACATGCCTTGATGGTATGGGATGGTTTTCAAGACTCAAGGATGTTTTCAAAATTCCACATTTGTATCAACGTTCATCATAAACATATAATTTTCAATGTTCGACATTCCCTTCTATAGAATCGTTGTCAGAACTATCTTGAAATTTGACATGGAACTTCCAATACACCCATCATAAATGTCATGCACCGACCCCACATAGTGAGTAGTGAATGGGGCCAACGTTGAAATTTCTTCAATCTGTGCATGTATGCGTCAAAATTTGACATGGTTAGATTAGACACATGCCTTGACGACATGGGAGGGTTTTGAGACTTAAGGATGTATATTGATGTCCCCACATAATCTTTGATATCATCCACATTTTCATCAATGTTCATCATGCATGTCTCATTTTCATCATTCGTCATTCCCTTCTATAGAATCATTGTCAGAACTATCTTGAAATTTGACATGGAACTTCTAATACACCCATTGAAATTGTCATGTGAATGGGGCTAATGTTGAAATTTCTTCAATCTGTGCATGTATTCATCAAAATTTGATATGGTTATATTAGACACATACCTTGACAATATGGGAGGGTTTCGAGACTTAAGGATGTATATTGATGTCCCCACATAATATTTGAGATCATCCACATTTGCATCAACTTTCATCATGAACGTCACATTGTCATCATTTGTCATTCCCTTTTATAAAATAATTGTCAGAACTATCTTGAAATTTGACATGGAAATTCCAATACACCCATCAAAAATGTCATGCACCGACCCCACATAGTGAATAGTGAATGGGGCCAACGTTGAAATTTCTTCAATCTGTCCTTGTATGTGTCGAAATTTGACATGGTTAGATTAGAAACATGCCTTGACAATATGGGATTGTTTCAATACTCAAGTATGTTTGATTTGCTGACATAATCTTTGAGATCATCCATGTTTGCATTGATCTTCATTGTCATCAATATTCATCATTCCCTTCTATAGAATATTTTTCAGAACTCTCTTTAAATGTCTTGGAACTTCCAACACCCATCACCAATGTCATCCACTGACCTCACACATTGAGTAGTGAATGGGGCCAATGTTGATTTTTCTTCAAAATGTGACTGTATGCGTTGTAATTTTGCATGTTTACACTAGGCGCATGACTTGACTGTATGGGAGGTTTTTAATACTTAGAGACATCATTCTCTTCATCATTTACATCATCATGGTTGTCATTTCCATCATCATCATCATCATCATATTCATCATGATCCAATTTCTCCATCCATGCCAACAAAGATCAAACCTAACATACCCATCTTTACAACAAAACCTAATGATTAATAAACCATTATTCTATTAAGTTGAGACAGCCCAAAATAATTTTATAGGGTCCAACATGCAAGTGGTTTAATTGTTAATGGGTTAGGTATTATATCAGGTGAAGGTCTTAATGACATCAATTGAACCTACATGGTTACCAGTGAATGAGGCCAACATTGAAATTTCTCCAAGTTGTGCCTGTATACGTCGAAATTTGACATGGTTATACTAGGCACATGTCGCTTGATGGTATGGGAAGGTTTCAAGACTCAAGGATGTCTGATGTCCCCAAAAAATCTTCAAGGTCGTCCATGTTTCAAGGGGTTAGGGATTAGATGGTATAAAGGTTAAGGACTTAGGTTTAGGCTTTGTGAATTATTTCAATTTGTTTTAAAATATAAATTAATAAATAAAATTTGGATACATTAATTAGCCTAATTTTCTGAATTTACATTTATTTACATATACAATATATTTACTTATATTTTTTAACAATTTCTAGTAAATGACCACTAACCATGGTAACTCTTATATAAGTAATCCTATTTTGTTTTGCCAACAATTCATAGAAAAGATTGAACACTCTAAGGATATTTCCAAAAGCAATTTGTATCGTCAGAAATAATACTGAACCATTTCATGAAAGTTTGGGCCATAAGAATCAATGTCATTTTAAAAACTGAATTACAAATAATTTTGAAAATTTAGAAGTCTTGGTCATTAACATTATTGTCTGCAACAATGTTATTTAGTTTATCATTGTCAATGTTCATATGTTCTTTCAAGTATTTAATATTATCATCATCCTCTTCTTGATTTGCATCATCTTCATCATCATTGAAATTTCACTGTAGACCATCTATATTGTTACCAGATGTATAATTTGGATCATCATTTTCTATACCATCCATATTGTTGTCTTCCATAAAATCATCTAGCTCTGGATTGTTGTCTTCTTGTGTTTGAACATAACCATCTTCAACATCATCATGGATTTTAATTTCTTCGATGTTATCTAATCCATGTCTCTCATTTTGTTGGACATCATTGTTTTGCTCAATATACACTAATGCATCGTCAAATACATGCCTTAATCTTGGATCATAATGTATGACAAATATCCATTTCGGGTCCAAAATATCTTCATATAAAAATACCTGCACATGAACGACATACATATATTAGAAATATCTTATAACACTTATATTTATTAATAAACACATATATTATCGCAAAAAAAATATGAATCAATAGATTAATGATTTCTATTGCTTCTTATTTGAGTTAAAGAAATACTTGCTCATAATGAATTGGTAGAACATAATGCTCCTTATCCTCTGATAGGAACCTCGAGGAATCTATAGAAAACAATCCACTATGGGTATCATGTCTTCATTTCCTCCCAAATTCTTCATACCATCTACACTTAAAAATACAACATTTAAAAGAGCAGTAATCCAACTCAATAATTTCTTGGATTTTTCCAACATATTGTAGATTCCATTCAATAATATTCTTATCTTTTGAGCTTGCTCGACTCGATTGCTTAAAATAAACAATGATTCCACAATCAAAGGATTGTCTCTTTACATCTACACTTTCTACATGACAATGTTGTCCATATGCCCACATTACAGGACATTTCCTTGCCTGTGAAAGACCTTTTATTTCAGTGAAAACAAATATAATGATGAATATTAAAATAGTTAATAGTGTCAAAACTGTAAGGAAACAACATTTTGTAAAATTCCAACTATACCTTTTTTTCACATCCTCTACGCATGTTGATTTCATCTTCTATTATATTTGAATCTATACATGCATCTTCTATTTTATTTTGAAATTGTTTAGTAACCCATTCTAGAGTGCAATGTTTGCCCCATTCCCCAAGCAGATCACTAGGAAGTGGAGTGTTCCTTGGGTTGGATCTCTTAAATTGTCTCCTTTCTTCTAACACTTCTTCTCTCTTTTTATCATACAAATCAATCCATTTGTTCATAAATCCCATGTGATACATAATTAACTTGTTGAGTATTGCACTTTCGTCTACACCTATTATATTTCAACATGTTTATTTCAAACTCCAAATGTTATTCAATTAATTTGACAGATGAATTACAGAGCATATTAATGATTGCAAGGAAAACATCGACATTAATGATCATGAATTTAATTACTAATTTCTACTTGAACACCATTATATTGTGTTTTTTCTCCATCAATAATATCTGATGCTCATTCTTCACCCAAAAAGCGTGGCCCATCTTCAAAATCATTACCAAGGAATTCACATAGGAAGAAAAATGCTTCATTCAATACATACCCTTCAACCATACAACCCTCTGGATGTGCCTTTTATCAGACATGTATTTTTAGAGTTTTCATATACCTCTCAAATAAAAACATACACCTCGTTGATACGACACCTGCCAATTCAATGTCATCGACTAGGTGTATAAGTAAATGGACTTGTAGGTCCATGAAACTTGTAGGGAGGTCCTTCTCAAATACACATACAATTTCTTCAATTTCCTTCTTCCATTTTGGTACTTCACATTCATGTATCTCCTTGGAGGTTACCCACCTATTATAAGAATAGTAAATTAGTATGAACCTTTAGTGAAAAATTAAAATGGAATATAATATGTCTATGTCTCTCACACGTGAACATTTCATACCACAAACCTTGTAAATATTGACAATCGACTTATGGAATTCCTTAAGTCAACGATAAGACATGAATCCCCCCTAATTTCCAATGACATGATATGCTGTCAAACACATTCATCAGAGATCATTAGTAATTTTTCACACAACAAAATATCAAAATATATTTAGTACTAAATCAATGTTACCGGTAAAACTTAAATGATGATATATAATTCCTTCAGAAAATTATGAAAATCACGTGTTTTAAATACCGTGATATGTCCATCAACTGTAAAATATGCATCCAATGATGACCCATAGCCAGTAGGTGTCCTTATTGAACATATGACATTTTTTAGTTGGTCTAGCTCTCTTTTTTTCAAAATCCATGGAGCTTCTACATATGTTTCATTTTCCCTATTTGGCCACAAATGTCTTCTATCAAATTTGGTATGTGAAAGAGCAATATCTCTCCTCGAAGATAAGGTGTCCTTATATTTTCTTGATATATGTCGAAATATAGAATCTGGGACATTTTTGAAGATGTGCATAAGATCTAATAGGTGATATATTCATAGATCCTTCCAATAAGGGAGCTCATAAAATATGGATTTCCTTTTCATTCCTTCTGGCATATTAAATGCAATATGTTTTGGTTCTTCAATTGAATCACCCCAATCAAAAAAATCCTCCCAACCTTTCAATTCAACATCTGCATACTTCTTAATCCAATCACCTAGACCCATAATCATTAATAGGGCCTCTATTTTCAACGTTTCCGTCAAATTGATTCTTTAGAAGATTTCTAAACTTATGATCTGTTGGTAGAAAAACCCTGTTGTTTGCATAAACAAATTTATGTAGATATTTAGAATACCTCCCTTGAAATTGATCTGCACATCTTGGACATGAAAATATACCCTTTGTTTGAAGCCGTGTAATTCAATAATTAATGCTAATAGCATTACAATAATAGTATAAAAGTAAGTATGAAAGTTGGGATGAAAATAAATTATGACTGTGAATACGTAAATATTTTATCTTTACCAGAACATACACCAAGTCCTTGGAAATCATGAATAGTCCAACATAGCACACCATATAACATGAAGGACCTATTTGATGTAGGGCGTGATATGTCATACATTCTTATTCCTTTCCATAGTAGTTTCATCTCATAAATAAAAGGCGCAATATAAACATCCACATTTTTAACTTGATGTTTTCCTGGAACAATGAGAGTTAGCATAAGGTGCTCCTTTCTAACACTCATCCATGGGGGAATATTGTATATTAACAATCTGACTTTCCAAACACTATAATTTGATTTGAGGAAAGAGAATGGGCACACTCCATAAATTGCAATACCAAACCTAATACTATGTGGTTCATCTTTGAATTTACTTGGCCATTTTTCTTCTATGTGTTTCATTTCTTTGGAGTCGGTCGAAATTCGCATGAATCCATATTTACTCCTATTCTTTGCATGCTAGTCCATCAATTGTGCAAGTGACTTGCAACAAAACATTTAGTGAAGTCAGGTATAATTGGCATGTGACGTAAAAAAAAATTGAAACTGTAGGACCTTGTACATTTGTACGATATCTTTTCTCTTTGCATACATGACATTCTACCTTGTTTTGATATTCACCTATGTATAAAATGAAATCATTTTTACATGAATGATTTTTTTTTATAGTCAATCCCCAACTCATCCAACAACTGACGTGCTTCTCTGCAAGTTGATGGCAACACATTCTCTTCAGGGAATATTTTACTTTTTAGTGCCTTGTAAGATTGTCAGAGATTAAAACAATTAAATGTTTGACTTATGATGAACATGTTTGATATGTCAATCTGTACTACTACTATTTATATACAATATATGTTTTATAACATCCCATTAAAGAAATATAAACATAGTTGATGAATGTTTATAAATTACGTACACCAATTAACAATGCAAGGTAAGAATACATTTCAACTCACTTCAGTAGGGTAGTGAATCCTTTGTCTGGCCAACCAAATAGTGATTTGATTTCTAATAATATCAATGTGCATGCAAGTTTTGAGTTTCTACTTGCACCCGATTTGAACATGAGTGTCTTCACATCTTGCTTGAATGAGTCTTTCAGGTTGTTATCATCAAGATTATGTTGGTGGTAATTACCCCTACTATCATCTTTATTTTCAACCATATGATCATTATCGTCATGATTGTTTCCATCCCCAAAGAAATCTGTAAGCATTTCATTCAATCCTTCTTCATGCACTGCATTTTCACTATCATCGTCATCATCATTAAATCTATGTGGCATGTCATCATTGTATGCTAATCTCATCATCTCTTCAAACTTATCAGCTGGTAGTATTCTCTTCAATGTTGCTCTTTTCTCCCTGGTATGGTTTAAAGGATGGTTTGGATCATCCCGTCCAGATATCAATAAACCAGTTTGATCTTGGGTATTAGTAGGTGGATCATCAATATCTTCTACCTATCAACATACACAAGAATTATTTAATATTTGGAAAGAATTGGATAAATCATAATTGTATCAATTTCAAAGAAATATAATCAAATATATTGTATTAACCAATAAGAATATATAATGTAGGAACATATATAAATCAATTGAATAGCAGAATATTATTTCATATACTACTTATTTTATACAATAATTTAAAATAAAACACATTTTTAACAACATAATGTATAAAATGCCAATCCACACTCATTGATTATTCTTTGGTTTTATTCCCTTACGAACATCCTTAGGGAGACCTAGTTCTTCCATTTTATTTTGTGCAGGAGTGCGTTTTAAGAAGGGGTACTTAATCAATAACGTATCCCCAATGGTAAGGTCCATAATAGCCACAACCATTATCAATCTATCAAACTCTCTTTCCATAACTCCATATTTATCATTTATAACTTCAACAAATTGACAATTTGGTCTTACATTAGGGTCCCTTCCCTTACTATTATTTATAAAACCTGAAATATTTTGTATGTGTATGCACGTCCATCTATATACATAAGATGACCTCTATTAATTTCTTTTCCACTTTCCAATTGGAAACGATGTGTATACATATTTGAATTTAGACCATATGCTGACATGCTAGGCTTATATTCTGCAAGCCTTTTCCATTCACCACTGTAATATGATGGACCATAATATGGCATTAATCTCCTAGTGGTTTGTTGTGAATTGTTTCTATTTTTAGATCCCACATGGACATTTTGGACAATAAAGAGGCCTAGATTTTATCCATGAATATTGGAGGTTCGTATCATGTAGTTTTATCCCCAAAATTGAAACACCTCATACACTCTATGTAGTTGTTGATCACTAGGCCAAGCATAATATAATCGACAATCAAATGTATCTTTGTAAATTGATCTCAAACTCATGGGAAAGTCATTATCTCCATCACATTCATTCTCATAGGGTATGTAGTCCACATTCCCCTTGTCTTTAAGAAAATTATGCATCTTTAAAGCAGTTCTTGTTCTGTTACTTGTTTTCATCAAATCCGCATCTTCAGAGTTGGTGTTGTATGTGCACACATTTTTGTTAGATGTATCATCTGATAAATGATCATCACCCTCTAGGATAGAATTTGGTAATCTAGGAAACTTTAAACCAATAAATTTATCCTGCAAGTATTCATTAAGAAAAAAAATTGATTATTTAAATAATATAAAACAATGTTTAAAAGAAGTATACATATTATTTATATCAAATTGGAAAATTCCTTACCACAATTCCAATTGGATTTGAATTGATTGTAGGAGGCATACTACCCATTGTAAGCTCATAATCTATGTAATGTCTTTGTACAATCACTCGTTTGAATTGTTTCTTTCCACGACATACATAACATCCACAAACAACAATTTTCTTAAAGTATTCATCCCATGTACTATATTCCATACCAACCTCTTGTTCGGTGCAATCATTTGTTGTGTCTACAGGATCCATTGTCATATCCTCTTCCACCCACTGTCCTCTATGTGATTTAATATTTTTAGGTCCATGTCCATGTACACATCTTTTTCTTTTGCTAGTTGAATTCTCAAGCTCTACATTTTATCCAATCTTCGTATAAAATAATCAACAAAATGCATTAATTTCTGAAAAGATTGGATAATACACTATAAAATTTAATAATTTCGTGAAAAACATGTATGTTTCACAAAATTCCATCAGATTAAGTTTTCCTAAGTTAAGTCAAAATTAGAGTACCTGATGTCCCACATCATTCGTTGTGTCCTCATTTGACATGAAACAATATGTTGCCATGATCTCATATGGATCCTGTAATACACAACATAATCAATAGTGTTTAGTACACCAATTATATTATTTCAACTAATTTTCTATGCAACTAAAAACCTCACCTTAGTCACATTTTTGACATATTGATATCATGTTTTGGAGTTGAAAAAAAACAATTTTACAACCCTAGATATTTGCATTGAGCCAAAATTTCAACAAGAAAAGTATCCAACATCCCTATCCCACATGGCCATCCTAATTTTCAAAATTTTCCCTTGATCATAGAATCACATTTAATCACCATTCTTGTGCATTTTCCACCAATAAGTTTGAGCTCAAAGGCCACATGGAAAAAAATGACTTTATCTCTTCTATGTTGTAGCATTTGTTAATTCATAAAGACCTTCCTCCTTTGGTTAAGGTTGCTTTTTATTCTTACCTTTATTGTATCTCCAGATTTCATTTTCATATCCTCTTCCACACACTTTCCTCTCTACCATTTAGTACGTCTACACCATCCATGTTCTCTTTCCATGGTCTCCTCTGGATCCTATTACACAAAAATGAATATAATTTTTAAGGTTGGTTGTCATTGATGTCAACCCTTGAAGAAAGCCCTGCAACACAAAGGTTTGGGTAATGGACCAAAGATTGTTTGATGTAAATATGAATCATTATTTTATTGTCATGGTTTATAAGAACTAAAGATGGATGAACTCCAAAGTGGTCCCCTTATGGTGAAAGTCCTCACGGGAAGATGCTTTGCGGAGTAAGAGAACCCATGATTAATTGTGGAATAATGAGATGAAGGACAATGAATTTGTCAAGTAAACTATCCTATATGGATAGTTCTTGTCATTCCATTTCCGGTGGTATGTGGAACGTCACATAACTCCTC
>SNQJ01S0079331.1:55533-70650 GCA_010110895.2 Picea sitchensis | reverse complement strand
AAGAATAAGCACAAAGCACAACACACAGTATTTACATGGTTCACCCCCACCCTGGGGCTACGTCCACCAACTCTTCTTCTGTATTAGCTTTAGTCAATTAGGTTACATCATAGAGATTATCAAGATCCTACTCCGCATAGGACAAGAGATCTGCGCGGACCTTGATAGATCCTCCTTCCTCGAGTAGATCTAGCATAGAGCCTCCTAACGATCTATGCACTTAACACTTACAATACTTGCACTCAGCTCTGCAAGTTTATCACATAGATAAACTCTTAGCACTAAGCCGCTACTAACTTCTCTTTTGAGCCTCTTCTTATATAGCCTAGACTTCTACTTATACATTTACAAAAGTGGGCCTACGCATGGGTGAACCCATGGGCCAACATCCCAATCCCATTACATTATCCCCAAAACCCAAAAAGGACCCAAAGTGGGCTGAGATCTCGTGATCTCTTCTTTGTCTTGCACCAACAGGTACGTTCCGTTGGAAAGGGATAGTAGATGAAATGTTCGAACCCAAATGGGATTGGAGGTCCCGGGGTAAGGTTTGCCATACCAGGGGGTATGAAAGAGGTGACTTGAGGTTGTTTCCCCCTAGTCGATTGAGTATTACCCTGGGTAAGAAAGTTCCAATACTCAGATAAAGTTGTCGAGATGTTCTGTCCATAGAGTGGGGTGGGTCGTGGTTGTCCTTCGAACGGAGGTTGTGTCCCCATTGGGGTTTGAACTCCAATCAGGTGTTGAAATTGGCCCCCGGGGTTAAATTGTCTACCAACAAGAATCTGATAATTAGGTGTGAAAGACTGAGTAACTCCACTAGGGTCAGATCCATCGGTGAGAGGTGGATAAGACCCTCTGACGAGAGGCTGGGGAAGTGTCAGAATAAAACCAACAATAGGATTGTGCTTAGAAGGAGTAATTTTGGATGGAACTTGGGTAGGAATGGGAATAGAAGCATTCAATGCATTATACCCAAGAGGAAGTGATGGGATTTGACTAGGTAAAAGGGGTGTGTCAATAGGTGTTTGGCTAGCCACCGTATTCTTGGTGGGAATAATCGTAGTATTTGGGGTCATTGTGGAATGGGCCTACTAAAGAGGGATGGTTGAACCGGAACTAACTGACAATGCTTCTAAACTAGGAAAATAAAAGTATGTTGTATTGTTAAAGTGATATAAAGATATCATAAACGTCTAATATGTTTCGTGTGGTTCAGAAGTGGTAGTTATTTCAAATCTTGTCTCTGAGGTAGGAGGGTTCCTTCTAGAAGTCGGAGACTGAGCTATGTTAGTGGCCCAAAAAGGGTCCTTATTTAAGCGAGGGACAATTTTGGGAGGTAATCCAGAAGTGTCGACAACAAGTTCTCCAGATGAATTGAGTCGAAGAACACGTCTCTTATATCCAGGAGGTAGGAAGAAAGATTCTGGAGGGTCAGAAACAATTTGAAAGCTCTCTAGAGAATTGGTCCTTTCCAGCTGTGAAGGTGCGTTGTCCTGGATCTCACTCTATTGAGGAGAATCCTCTGGTGGGTTAGGAGGGAAGGGTTGAGAAACTTACGTATCTTCCAGGGGTAGTCCTTGCATCCTATGTAAACGATGTGGAGGGTTAATGTTGACTGAACCGAAAATTCTACGAAAAACATCTATGGGAAATTATGTAAACAAGCAACACTCGCTAGTAAAAAATAGGAATCAAAACCAAGAAAACACAACCTCCTTATTCTGAAATCGCTAGTTGGTGATGAAATCCAATGTCTCGAAGTCGAGACAAGAAGGGGCTGGGATAGGGTGGAAAATTTACGATGACAACCTGCTTAATGGACTTACACCTTGGTGCAATATCCCACACATAATCGTGGGTATACCCTCCAAGGAGCCCGAGTGAGTCTAGACAACGTCGATTTCAGGTACTGTGAAGACTTGCCCCTTCATAGTCACCTTGTATAAGACCCTAAGAAGATAGGCTACTAAGGTTACCACAAACAACAGTGATGCCTGGGGGAACAGTCGACAGTCCGATCCACATGCAAGGGTAGGGTATCAAGCCTGAAATCAACTTGAGAGGCTTCCACTCATCATTGTGGGTATACCTTCAAGTGACCCCCATAATACGTGCAATCTCTACACTGAGATAAAAAAAGTAGGGTGAGTAACTGCCAATCTCAATGCGATCTCAGGTTTAACCCTTGTGTGAGAAGGGCTTCCCAAGACAAAATGTTGCAGACGGATTTGAACACTCTCTATCACAAGATACTATTGTGTGTTTTTTTCTTTGGAGAGTGTGTCTCACTGCCTATTCCAAAGCTCTAGCCTAGATAATGTTGGTGTAAAAGAGCCCTAGAAAAAGTTACTAGTTAAATTTTAGATTTGCGCAATATTATTAAAGGTTGTTGTTACTCAAGAGGGAGATGGGAATGAAACCAATGTTGTGTAAGACTTTGACCCAATAATGTACAGATAGAAATGAATGAAGCAAAATTTCGTTCGATGAATTCTATCTACAGTAAGGAGAAAGTTATTTTCTAGAACAATCCAAACTACGATGTATAATTCCTTTCTTTGAATGTAGTACCAAACAATCATCAACAATGTAATTTCACTATTCATTCTTTTTCAATGTTTTAAATGACAATATTTTCTGTATCCAAATGAAGACCTTTAATATCCAAGCAATCTAGAAGGTGTAACCCACCTACAAATCCAAATCCAAACGAAGACCTTTAATCGAGAAAACACTCAGATGCAAGTCCAGAGATTATATACTTGTCGATAAAAATAAAAAAAACAAAGATTGAAAAAATATCAAAAGAGAGGTGTTCGATCTCCAAAACCAATCAAGATCAATATGAAACAATCAGAAGAAGTCAAGAACTGGCATTAAAAATACTTGTCCAGTTGACTAAAGCAAAATTGGGCAATAGTAGAAGCCAAAACCCAAACCAAAAAAAAATTCAAACGCCGCCGCAGGCGGGCAGTATAACATAGTGCGGAAATGAATGATTTTTGTGGTCCATAAACATGCAGGGTGTGGAAATCCTGCGCTGAAACAAACCACCAGGTTGCGGAAATGAATGGTTTCCGTAGGCTATCAATAAGGTACAGTGTGGACATATTTGAAAAATCAAGAAATTTGGGGAAAAAGGAAAAACATCTAGGTGGACTTTCAAACCCAGGGAGAGTGAATGGGTCTCTTAGAGACTCAGAGATTGATATCAAGCAAAAATAATTGTTCAAAAGAAAATGGCCAACAAAAAACCACATTCAAGTTGTTATTCCCCATTGGAGTCACCAATTTTGTTATTGGGTAAATTGGTAGATGCGGACATGAACTGATCCCCCTAGATCCACCTGGATATAGAACAAAACAAGACAGAACAAAATGCTTTCCCTAGGTTGTGATCATTGAGTTCACTATCAAAGAAGGAATAGATAACATACCTTATGAACCGCTCCCTTATATATTTGTTGTCCCTGCTTCACTCTAGTGCTCTTGTGGAATCAAATCTGCAATAACGCAAACCAACCAACATGAAAGAAACAAAGGTATAATTCAATGACAACCTAAACATGTGATCAAGGAATCATGCAATAAAATACTAATCATTTTATGGGAAAGAGACATGCCACTGTATTATATTAATGAAAAGTAGACGATACAATCAAATTTCCTTGATGTCGCAAGTTCCCTTTTAGTGGTCCTTTGTCCCAACACACACATACAATTGCTCTGAAATTCACATGAAGATGATCCACAAAATCTTGATAGACAAATGGAGGCCTCAAGCATCACTAAGAACAAGATTCTTCACACAGTCTTCAGCCTATTCTTTCCTTAATTCTCTTCTTAATCTTGCTTATTCTTGCTTAACCTTTTCCATGAGAAGCCCATTATTTTATAGGAGAAGGTGAAGTGGTTAAAAGGATGAGGATGATCCCACCAAATCAGAGAAACCAGTAGGATCACAACCATACAGACGCCACCTCACATTCTAGAAGATTCCCCTTCTAGAAACTTCTTGAAACCTCTTTCTTCTTTTAGATTTGGAACGCCGCCACACCCTGCCTATGTAATATCCTACGGAAATCCCATGGGCTAGCTATAAAGTAGCCTACGGAAATGATATATTTTTGCACTGTGTAGTATGGGCAGCTTGTGGACCCTTTCTAAAAAGCATCCTTGTGGAGGAGGAAAGAAGTTGCTTTTCTCAGGAAAAAAGTCATGTTGGGAGCCTGAACACATGTCTTTGATATCATCATTAGAATGACCAAAATAATGTGTAACAAACACTCAAGAATAGCAACCTGAGTCTTCAACACAGGAAGAATCCACCCAAAGCAGAGAAGAGTCAAAACCTGACCGTAACCAACAAATCACCTCACCACCCAAGGGTCAGGATTCCCAAGAAATCACGACACATGATGCAGAAGCACCAAAAGATATGAAGATACTAGATGGGCACAATGAGCCAGACTCAACAATGGAGTAGGATACGACAACCATGAAAGAGAAAATGGAGAAATACCTCCAGAACCCCCAACAATGTGCAAAATTGATGCAACTCTACATAACCAGAATAGAGGTTCTGACGCTTCTTCTTGAAGATCTAAGATTGAGGATCGCACTAGCACCACCAATGGAGGAGGAGGTAGAAACTCGTTCAGATCACTCAATGACAACCAGAATCCCTCTACAGACGTGAGCACCCATGGATGCAGCTCCAACGTCTACAGACCTAGTACAGTGGCCAGTGTTACAATTGTTCAGATTAATTAGAGCCTCCATGGACCAAATAAAGAAAAGGCTCCAGAAATCTGAGAGATCAACCGAAATTGCCAGGAAAGAATAGTTTGTCATGCAATCATGTAAAACATAGGTAGAACATGATAGAATCCAAGTCCAACGCAAAATGGGAAAAGTTCAGGAAAAACTTGTAGAATCCTGGCCAGAGATCCGGAAGGTTGTGCATGATCTACCTGAAGCCAGCGAGATATGCGAGCCAAAGCAATAGATCGATTTGTTACAAGAAGCATGGACACATCTCACTGTTGTTGGGAAATTATACCCTACGGACTAACAAGCTAGGGCTTAAACTTGCATGCAGATCATGACCCTTAAGAAACTACTTTTAACTTTCTACCCCAAACCTAAAATCCTTTTTCACATGCAAACATGGGAAGAATCAACTAACCGTTTTATCGATGGTCGTTGTAGATCCTTCGTTGAGCTTTATACTGTTGCTTCTGATGCTCCTTCCAAAAAGCGATCCTGCAATCAAGACAAAACTACACATGCATGCTATTGTTCTACTAGAGGATTAGAGATTAAGCATAAATCAAATGAAACACATAAGACTCGTGCATTTGGGACGGGAAAAGTATCATTTTATTAATCTCAAGATGAATCAACTTACAATGATTATAGAGACCAACCATCTAACGCAATTTAAACGCGTGCATTTGCATTTGAGAGATGCACGCGTTTATTAATCTCAAGAGACCGGAAGCTTCTCCTGTGGTAGCAACAGTGATGGAAATGGAAGAATTCCCAGTTGAAGTAATAGACTTTGGTTCCATCACTGGGTTAGGCACTGACAAGTGTTCGTAAAATTGAATTGGCACAATAATATCCAGCCAAGTATCAGTGTTTGAGGTCTCAACCAATCCAAGATTGGCGGTCGATTCCTTGGGGAGATGTTTGGGCTCAAAAGCCCTGGTTGCTTCGAAAGACCCTTGATGGTCTAGCTTCCGCCTCAATGGTGGCGGGGGTGGCTCCAGTATAACCGGCGACAGGCCCAAAATCCTTTGTGACTGGTGGAGCTCTGAATCCTCCACTGTGTGAGAAGATTCACGACATGCTAAGATATTCTACACGAACAAACAGTAACACTCGCTAAAATAAATCCCCTAGAAGATAAATCAAGCAAGCACTAGACTAGTTGGAAGAACAGTTACAACAACCAACACTAGAGAAACTTACCGGTGCAAGTGCAACTCGAATACGGAAGCACCCTCCGGGTATACTCTGCAAAGCGTGGCCCGATGTCTGTCCTAGGTACCGCGGTATACCCCCATAGTCACCCGTGTATGTCCCTAGAAAATATTGGCAACTAGTTTTCCAGCACGTGAACAGTCACCAGGCGGGTACAGTCGATAGTCGAATAGACCACAATGAGCAGGGTATCAAGCCCAAAACCTGTCAAGGGTATCGAGAGAAAATGGTCTGGAGGATGACTGAGGACCTCGAACGGATTCGAGACCCACGAAGCTCCGTGGCAAATGCAAACGATGGAATCCCTTAACAAATCCTCGATATGTGTTCTCCACAACGCTCGGTCCAGCTTTGGAGGGGTTATCTTCGCTACCTTTCCTTACGCGACCTCGTGTTTAGCCCCTATGTTAGAGGGGGGTCCTTGATAACTTTCCGTAACTGGACTTCTACACTCCCTATTGACAGACTCCAATGTTTGGTTTGAGTGGCCTTGGAGAAATTTACTCTCCAACCTATTCCAAGGCCCTAGTCCTGAGCTAGTGAATGAACCCTACAAGCAAAAGTCTGATAGTTTTTTAATTAGAATTTCTTTTAATGGGATTTTTAAGTCACAAGGTATGAAAGAGAAAATGATGGTGTGTAAAAAGACTCAAAGCAAAATGAACAAGAAATGCTTGGAAACAAAAACTTTTACAAAAAAAAAAACAACAACTTTTCAACAAGAAAGACTTCTTTTCTTTTTAAATTTACTAAGATCTCATGCAGTAAATATAAAGGATCCAAACGCATGCAATTTAAACGCAATTTAAACGTGTGAATTAATCATTAATCATTAATAAACGTGTGCATCTCTCAAGATTATGGGAAACTTTCCTGATTTTTTGCTTTGTTAGGTAAACGCGTGCTATAGTGGGCCAACCAGCATTCCAACGCGTGCAGTATAAGGCCTGTCAGCGTTTCAACGCACCCAGTAATGGGTTAGGGCGCGGGTTACTTGTTTTAAGAGGTTTTTGAAGAGTCTGTTTAGCATGGCTTTGGCAATGAAGGGAAATGAATTGGCCTGATGCCAGGTAAGCATGGATGGTGCAATTTAGGGTTATAACAGATGCCCCCTAATTTGTGAGGTCAGAAGAGCATCTGATGGCCGAAATACATTACCAATTCTTTACCAATCTGTACTGATATGCTGAATGAGTGAGCCCAGGAAGCAGGAATCAGGGGGTGTCGTCTGCAAGAAATATCAAATGTCTCACCGAGGCGGGCATACCCATGCTCGGGATAAATCAGAACCATGGCTCCCAATCAAATACATTGTAGATCCATGTCAAATAACTATAAAGAGTAGCCGCAAACAATACATAGCGGAGCTACATCTCGAAATCAGAAAGATATACATAGAAAGTATCCATCTCTCAGAAGCTAATTTGGCCTGATGGATGTACTTCAGAGCTCGAGCAACAACTTCAAAATCTTCTAGACTTGGGTAGGAGTGTAATATGAGTGTACGAATGCACTACCCAGAGGTCTTCGACGGCTCATCAGTTATGGACTTGATAATCTTGATGATCGGATTGAGGGCTTCAGTGATTTCCAACAAAGACTTGATTGGATGTTCAGGATGGCCAGGTATGCGGACAAGAGACACATTGCAGAGGGGCCAACTCAGGCTTAGTAACCAACTTCCCTTGGATAATAGCACGACAAGTGATAAGACTCAGACAACATATCTATTAATCATAAGTCTACGAAGCAGGAGGCACCACAAACTCTCCATATGTTTGGAAGAGTAACCAAACGGTGGAGGACACAACTCTATAACGATCAAAGCTTCCTAAGGTCGTATTACATCCCAAAGTATGATGAATCAAACAGACAGATGTGCTTTATCCAAGGGTGACTCATAATGCTGCCAATAAAGAAAATACTTTTCCCATCCTCTTTTTGGGGTATATTTGATTTTTTTGTTCTTTTTGACGATTTTTTTGAAAGAATAAAGGAATATTACGTTACAATGGAGGAACGAGCACAACAAACATACAAGTTCAAGGCACAAGGACAAGACTGATGTTCTAGGAAATTATACTCGGGAAAAATCCTCCAGTGGCCAAGGGTGTTAAGATGTAAGGGAAAACTGTTACTAGGATGAAAGGTAAAGGATGCAGATGCGGTTGATAGAACACACAATGGTAACGTCCTTCGATGTACATTTAACGAGCCGAAAGAAGGGAAGCTCGGTGATTTTTCATATTTAGAGAGTCTGAAAAAACATAAAAGGAGACTCCATTGGGGTACCTTTTTCGTCAATAGTCTAGTCGGTTCGAAAAAGGGGTAAACTAGCACCGATTAGACGTCAAGTCAAAACCATTTTAACGAGTGTGAAAAGGACAAGATCACTCAACGATTTTTTCACTTTTAAGGAGTCTGAAAAAAGCTTAACTATGGACTCCATCAGGAATGTTCTTTTGGACCAGTTTAACAAGTGTGAAAGAATAAGATCACTCGGCGATCTTTTCAATTTTAGGGAGTCTGAAAAGAGCTTAACTATGGACTCCGGAGGGGGTTTCTTTTTCGTAAATTTAGTCCCTCAGGCCCGAAAAAGGAATAAAATTATACCTGAGGATACTCTTCTAAAGAATCAGAATTTGATAGAGTATTCCTTTGTTTGTACAGTTGACCGTCCGGACTGAAAAAGGGGTAAACTATCGCCGGACAGACGTGATTTCAAATTTAAGTTTAACGAGCGTGAAAGGTCACAAGATCGCTCGACAATCTTTTCATGTTTAGAGGGTCTGAAAAGGGATTAAAAGGAGACCCGTTATGTTTTGGGAGTCTGGAGGGTAAGACAAAGAGTGAAAAAGACCCATGCAAATGAGGCTCAAACTCATATTCAGGAAAGACGATGTGGACTCCCGAGCCTACTATGTTGTCAGAAACGGCATGGACACCATAATGCAACCAGGAACTACCTAGGGCATCCATGTTTGGGTAAGCTCTACCACCAAGTTGTGACACTTCTAGAGCAGATATGATGGTTTCGTGTCACAACCGGATGGGATCGATCCTATATCGTAAGAACAAAAGGCAACGAGATGCAACAGTGGGGATGAAATCCTACCCTATATGCTCAGGTTGATTTTTGAAAAAAAAATTATGGACCGTCCTTATGTACATTTATTTTTTTTATTTTCTGAAACTCAATGAAAAACGTCCCAATACCTGATCAAATCCCTCACACATCACTCCCGAACCACTCAAAATGGTTTTTTGTATAAAGAAACTAATAAAAGGGCCCAAAAAAGTGACAAAAAGAGGCCAAAAAGTCTATAAATAGAAGCTGGCAGCTCATTATCACCATTGTTGATTTGGAAATTGACTCTGGAGCCAAAAGACCCCCTTTTCCAGAGATCATGATTCCGGGAGCTACAGTGGACGAAACAAACTTCTGCTTGGGCCAATTAAGTACAAACTCCCTCATCTTGCATTTCAATACATCATTTATTAATTTTGAGCATTTTTGGGGGGTGGCCATCGACCTCTAAGAGGTCGGCCCTAGTAACCCGCAAGTTGTCCAGAGACAGCCCGCGGGTACCCGTGCGCAGAGTCAAAACTGTGCGCGGGTACCCGCGACTGTCGCCTCGACAGCCCACGGGTTACCCCCACGCAATGGCAAATGGACTTGGGCAAGATCTAAACTCTCCTTTTTTTCTTTGTGACTTTTGCAGGATGTATGTTCATTGGAGAGAGAGAGAGCATGAGGCTGCCAATGAGGGAGTGGCTGCAAATCCGAATGTGATGGTCGAGCTGTCACAGTGTGGTTTGGTGAATTTTTTCTTGTGTCCATTCATGCGCGCTCAACCCAGGCTACTTAACGCCTTGGTTGACTATTGGCACCCAGATGCAGAGGCATTTATGATAGAGGGGAAATCCTTGGTGCCCACCACCGAGGATATCTATTTTTTGACGGGCCTCTCGAGGAGAGGGGAACCCGTTAACTTGCAGACGTTTCCTGCGAGGCCGAGAAAAGTCTCGAAATTGATTGAGGAGTACTGCGAGGCTGGGACCGATCCAAGACCTTCTTCGGTGTTCGTTGGTAGGATCACCAACCTCACCCTGTAGACTATTTTATCGCTCATTGGGCAGATTATCGGCTCTGCAGCCGTGCACCAGGCTTCGCGCACACAGATGAACTATGCAATTCAATGCATGAATGCACAAATTTTTGACTGGAGTACCACACTGTTAGAGAGTATGAAGAGGCAATTGACTGATTGCTGACAGCGGACACACAGGAACTTCGGGTTCGAGACCATCTTGTGTTCGTTTTTCTTTGAGAGAGTTCCATGCTTCAGTCCTCGGTTGACAGTACGAGGACATCTGGCGACTTTTCCCACAATATGTAGATGGGCAGCATTACTGCCATGATAGGGTAGTGGAAGGACCGTAGAGGCCTTCAACGATGACTTTTTTTCTTGGTTGTCACGGCAGATCCCCGCTATCGAGGACTACCCATACGCGGGGATCGACTTTTCCAGAGATCCAGCGATACCAGTGCCTCCTGGTGAGGAGCGAGGGGAGATGGGTAAGTCTCCGCCTGTACAGGTTTTTTGTTTGCATATGTAATTTTTATGTCTTTTTATATATATATCATGTTTTTGTATAACAGAGTTTTTGATGGGTGAACATTGTGTTGCGTGCAGACGTGGGACCTGTGCGACCTATCGATTTTGCACGAAACCGGCGCTGCCCACGGCCAGAGGCTGCAGCTGCCGCCGCTGGAGGGACAGCAGTAGCAGGGAACCCTCCAGGAGGAGAGGCCGAGAGGGCTCTTAGGTGGATTGAGAGAAACTTCACTGAGCTCACTCGCACCGTTCCCATGGTTGAGATAGAGGACATGCCGCCCTCCATGCAGACTCATATGGTGGGGTTACCTCGGACATGGGTCCGACTGTTTAGGCGTTTGGGCCGAGATGTACATGATTATAATAGGGCCCATAGGCCCTGAACAGACTTGTAGACTTTGATTTGCCTCGAGCACCGATATGTATATATATTTTTTGAGGGCATAAGCCCCAGTGACTCGTTATGGTTCCCACTTTTTGAGGCGCTTGCACCCGTCTATGTACTCTGAGGATTTTATGATATTTATATATGGTTTTTATTTCTTTTCTATGTCTTATGGATGGTGTGTACAAAAATGTATTTACATGTGTATGATCATGATCTTCTTTATGTGTGAGAAAGATGCCACTCTAAAATGTGATTAGCTAGAGTATCTATGATTTGATTTAGACTCCTAGGAACATGAAAATATGTAATATAATCAAAGTTGCGTTCCAAGAGACGTACCCTAAGGAATCGTCGGTGTAAATTAGGATCGTGCACATGGTATATTATGTTCAGCTGCGACACAACCAGTTGAGCATCTAGATAGACCCGGAGACGAGAGATGCCCAATGACAAAGCATCATGAAGCAACTCAATAACTGTGCTATACTCAACAACATTGTTTGTGGTGTCACCTAAGCATATCCCTCCGGAAGATAACAACTAAACCTGTGGTGTAAAGATTACCCAAGCTGCGGAGGCAAGCCTCTGCGTGTGTCGACTAGCACCATCTGCATACCTAATGAACACCTCAGACTCACTTGACATCTGTCATAGTGATGAAAGATAACATTAATGACACGTCCATGACACGTTTTTCAAAAGAAATGAAAGAAAGTAATAGCACAAAGACTATACATATGTTACAAAAAGTTACCCACAGTGACCGTTCTATGAGTAATACTTATTGAGGTAGAGCCCATTCCTAGGCTCCGCCAAAGCATTCACTTCAAAATCGACCAAACAATAAGCACCCTTATTTAAAACCTCCTTAATAATGAAGGGCCCGAACCACATGGGTTTGAACTTTCCTACCCCAAGGGGGTCCTTATCTTGGTCATAAACCAGGACAAGGTCTCCCTTAGAGATAACCCGAGGACGAACGGACCTATCATATTGACACTTAACCTTATGTTTATGAGCTTCTCCAGTGCCACGTCACGAAGCTGTTCATCAAGTTGCTCTAGGTGTACTAACCATTCTTCAAGCAGAGAAGTGTCTGGCAATAACTGTACTGCCAATTTCAGAGATGGAATTTGACATTCGATGGGAAAGATTGCCTCCATCCCATAAACGAGTTGGAAAGGTGAGAAACCGGTTGCAGTCTTAACTGATGTTCGGTAAGCCCATAATGTCGAATATAACATCAAATGCTAGTTTGACTTGGCTGATTTGATGGTTCGTTGTAGCATTGTCTTAAGCGTTTTGTTAACAACTTCCACCTGCCCATTGGCTTGGGGGTAGTAAGGTGATGAGTGTTCTTTCCGTAACCCAAGCTTTGATGTTAACTCGGACATCATTTGGTTTTGAAAGTGACTACCATGGTCAGTGACAATCTCTCTCGGGACGCCGAACCGTGCTATAATTTGGTTAAATAAGAAGAGAGATGTAGTCTCTCCATCATCTTTGAATGTCAGCATAGCTTCGACCCACTTAGTGAAGTAGTCGATAGCTACAATGATATAGCGGTGCCCCCTGGCGGACGGGGGGTTGCAATTAGTATAATGAATCCCCCACTTAGTAAAGGGACCAACGGCGATAACAGGAAACATGGGAGCTAGATGTGCCCTCATCTTCCATGAGAAGATCTGGCACGGATGGCACTTCTTGACCGACTCGATACAATATTTTATAAGTGTGGGCCAGAAGTAACCTGCTCGTAAGATCTTTTGGGTTGTTGCAAACCCGGATAAGTGACCGCCATAGGCTCCTGTATGACAATCATTGAGCACTATGACGGCCTCCTCATGAGTGAGACATCGGCGTAGAATGCAGTCTACACCTCTCTGATACAAAGTATCATTGAGTATGAGATAGTTCTTGGCCTGATGGCATATCCGCCGACGCTCATCATGAGAAGAAGAGGTAGGACACTTCAAAGTCTGGATATAGATCAGTATATCTCCGTACCAGGGGTCTAACGATTCAATCAAAAACATATCCCCTCCGGATAGGCAATTCCTTAGGCACAACGTCACCTGACTCAACCGAAAGTTCCGAGATAAGTTCTGCGAAGACCAGTGACTTTTTGGACTTGGTTGAAACAAAGTCTAAGTCAAATTCTTGGAGGATTACCATCCATCTACTGATTTTTCCACCGATAACTCGTCGTGTCAACATGTACTGGAATGGATTCACGATGGCAACAATGGTGGTCTTGCGAAACAGAACATAGTGATGGAACCATTGAACAGCGTGAACTGCTGCCAACGCAAGTTTTTCAAGATGGGTATAATTAAGTTTCGATCCTACGAGGCCTCAGCTCAGGTAATAGATCACGTATTCAGAAAACGAATCATCTTCCTGAACTAAAACCATGCCTATGGTTGACTCCGCGACAGCTAGATATAAGAGGAAATCCTTGTTATAATTTGGTGGTCGTAGCAGAGGTGCGGTTGTAAGGGCGTGTTTTAATGCGTCAAAAGAGCATTGTGCAGCTTCGACCCAGAGAAAAGGAACGTCTTTCTTCAGTAAATGCATGAAGCCCTTGGTAATTTCGACATAGTTGGAGATGAAGCATCGTAAGAAGTTCGCCTTGCCTTGAAGACTCTGAAGTTGTAAGATTGTGCGTGGGGGGGGCAACTGGACTATTGCCTCCACCTTAAGAGGGTCCACCATGATCCCCGTTGTTGAAACAATGAAACCTAACAAACGTCCTGACGTGATGCAAAAGCTGCATTTGCTGGGATTCAAGTGAATCCGGAAGTAGTGATAGCGTTCGAAGATGAGTCTGAGGTGTGTAGGATGATCTTTTCGCTTGCGAGAGCGTGATGCTAAATCATCTAGATAGGCCTCGACTATATGTTTGAGGTTGTGAAACGCAAAAGACATGGCCCGCTGGAAAGTGGCTCCAGCCTTTTTGAGGCCAAAAGGCATCTTACGATAAGTGAATGTACCCCACGGACAAATGAATTTCATTTTGTGTTGGTCCTCGGGTTTGATTTGGATCTGATTATAGCCTGAGAAACCATCCATGAACGAAAAGGATTCACAACTGGTGAACTCATCAATGATCTGGTCGATGAATGGGGTTGGATAATTATCTTTCGGACATGCCTTGTTCAAATCATGAAAATTGGTACAGACACGAATCATGCCTTGTTTCTTATCGACTGGCACGAGATTTGACACCCATTGAGTCAAGTGAATAGGGTATATGAACCCTGCCTTAAGCAATTTCTCAACCTCAGCTTTGATGGTTGTTGCTTTCCTAGGATTAACTAGATGAAACTTTTGTCGAACAGGCTTAGCATCAGGATACGTAGTGATTTCGTGTTCAACTATCTTCGGATCGATGCCTGGCATTTCCTCATAAGACCAGGCAACAACATCGCGGAATTCTCTAAATAGATCCATGTAAATCTGAATCTCTTCAGGGGAGCAATCCGCTCCGATGAAGACATTCTCCATGATGTCGGGGTTTCGAGAGATATTGATAGGTATCATGGCAGCGATAGTCACCATATTTCCCTCAGCATAAATATCCTGTGTAGCTAAGAGGTTAATGGGACAAGGCTGATCCCCCGTCATGGTGATAGTGAATTCTCCTGCCTCGATTCAGTGTAAATTTGGGAGGAAATATGATCCGTGATGCAAATCATCCCAAGGTTTGTCCAGACCAGTCATTGCTTCAATTATAGCTTCGTCCGAAGGCAAGACTAAATCTAACGAATCGGTGTCGACAAGAGAATCATGAGCCCAGATAGTCTCTAGAAGCGGATCCAACTCTTGTGCTGGAGTCGGATCGGGGGTAGCTGAAGCTTGCTGGACTAAAGAGTATGCTACTTCAGTAGCCGACAAGGGCATGGACATGTCGGGGTGCCCTGTCGCATCCATTGTGGCTGATGGGGAAGGAAGAATCCATGGATCCTCAAAGTAAGTCATGCAGAACGACGAAACATGAAAAATCTCAGCCTTGTGGTGAGTCGATATAAACTTGACATCGCCTTGAGGAGGTGGGTAATCGAAAGTACCCATCAAAGATGGGCACAAACCAACTCCTATGTTAACGACATCGGCTTG
>SNQJ01S0079331.1:44197-55523 GCA_010110895.2 Picea sitchensis | reverse complement strand
AAAAGGGTCGAGGCGATAGATACCATAAATATTCCTAGAAACGTAAAACAAATTCAGTCTTTTCTAGGAAAAATAAACTTCTTGAGAAGATTCATCCCTAACTTTGCCGAAATTGTAAAATTCATTACATATATGCTTAAAAATAATAATGAGGTGAAGTGGACAAACGAAGCCAAAGCATCGTTTCAACATATCAAAAAAGTAATAAGAAAAGCACCAGTCCTGGCAAGATTGGATTACACAAAAGAGTTCTTGATTTTTTCTTTTTCCTCTGAACATACAATCACAGTTGTATTGTTATAGAAAATTGAGGAAGGTTTTGAGCGGCCTATTGCATTTTTTAGCAGAAGTCTCAGAGACGCTGAGCTAAAATATGACATATTGGAAAAACAAGCTTATGCAATGGTAAAATCTCTCAAGGCTTTCAGAACCTACGTATTGCACTCAAAGATCATTGTTTATGTTCTTTCAAGTTCTGTTAAAGATATATTGGTGTAGCCAAACTGCGATAGAAGAAGAGGTGGGTGGTTGGATAAAATTGAGGAGTTCAACCTGGAAGTCAAACCAACTAAAATTATCAAAGGATAGGGTTTGGACAAATTGCTAACTAAATCAAATCTAAAAGCACTTGGGATAAATTAGCTGCAAGAGAATGAAGGATTTCTAGAAATATATGGGCTTGAAATCACTGTACCCACAACTGAGATTCAATACAAGTTATCTACTTCAATCTGGTATAACGATATCAATTCTTACCTACTGACCCTTCAATGTCTAAGTGAGTTAACCCCATCTAAAACTAGGACAATGAAGTTACACACTGTAAAATATTGTATCATAGATGGTAAATTGTACTGGAAAGACCCCCTAGGTTTCCTGCTAAGTTGCTTAGTCAAGGCTAAAACAAAAAGGGTTATAGACAAATTCCACATGGGAGTATGCAGAGGACACCATGCTTGGTGGGAAATAGCTTATAAAATCTTAAGAGTCAGCTATTACAGGCCTAAATTATTCACATATGTAAACACTAAAGTCTGAACTTGTACTCCTTGTTAGTTGTTTACAGGAAAATAGAAAGTCCCAGCTTTACCTTTAGTTTCGGTTAAAACCGAAGCTCCATTTCAGCAATGGGGCCTTGATTTCATTGGAGAAATTCATCCACACTCTAGCACACAACACAAGTGGATTCTAACTACTACAGGCTACTTCACTAAATGGATCGAATCTATTCCCATGAGAAATGCAACTGACTCAGTAGTAATCAGTATTCTAGAAGAAAATATTTTATCTAGGTTTGGTTGTCCCTGAAAGATAGTCACTAATAATGCTCAAGAATTTAAGTCAATGGATATGGTAAGATTTTGCCAAAAATATAACATCAGATTAAGACACTCCACAACTTACTATCCACAGGGTAATGGTCTAGCTGAATTGTCTAATAAAAGTCTGATTACCGTGATAAAAAAAGGTTTTGACTGAAAATAAGAAAGCATGGCATATCCATTTAAAATATACCCTATGGGCTAACAGGATAAGTACCGAAAGATCAATTGGGATTTCCCCTTTTCAGATGGTATATGGAACCAACGTCATTTACCAATAAATATTGCTCTTCTCGTAGTGAAACTTTGGCAAGATTCAAATGAAAAACCCAACGACGTTAACAGGAGGATAAACCAGCTAGTTGAAGTTCAGTAAAATCGGCCCGAAGTAAATGAAAGGTTACAAAGATATCAGGATAACATGAAGGCCTTATTCAATCAAAAAGCTAAAGATAGAGATTTCCTCTCTGGCGATCTGGTCCTGAAATGGGAAGCCAAGAAAGAAGACACTGGTAAACATGGCAAGTTTGATCTAATCTGGTCCGACCCATATACGATTTCGCCTCCTGAGGGAAAAAATGTTTTTTTATTAGAAAATATCGATGGAGACATTCTTAACACCCCTGTAAATGGGAAACATACTAAACACTTCATGCAATAATGTGTTTCTGAACTCTCATTGTAAATACCATTTTGTTTTCACGCTTACTTTATAGTTCCATTTCCTTCGGTAATTTTTTCCATTTTTTCTAAAAATAAAAATAAATAATAATAATAATAATAATAATAATTTTATTCATGAGATTTCCTAACAATTAGTATGCTAATTTATTTCACAGGAAAGTCGCTGACCAACCAAGATACTAGAGATGCTAAAAAGGTGATGGGCACAGATAAATGTATTAAAAAAATTTCCAATGGAAAAGGTAATAAACTAATAGCATGTTTGGCCAACAACATAGGAGTCACCAAGGTATGAGATTCTGCTCTGAAAATTCAAGCTAAATTACCCCGAGAAATACAAATGACTAAATCATTAGTTAAATCGATGCTAATGCTATCACTGAAAATTTTCAAAATAAGGAAGTAAAAAAGAAAAGGGGACTTAAAGAAAAGTTATAAAAACTAACTAAGAAAATCTTTAAGAGAGGTCATGTGTGCAGTAGTTTTTCTGAAGCCCTTTATTTCCCCCCTAGTCACGGTAAATCCCACTTCTCGCCTAACCCTGGATGTTTTATCATAAATTCCTCAAAAAAAGAAAGGTCTCACTTTGGTTTTGAAAATTCTCAAACAAATCTTCAAAAACAAGAATAGGTTGAGTTTATAGTTCTTTAACTTTAGCTGAACCAGAAGTATGTCTAGGTTAATCCTAACCTTATTATCCTTCCTAATAGGAATAAATTGATTGGTTTTGCTCAAGGAAATTCCTTAAAAATATTTCAATAAGTTTCCCTCAATAATTTTCCTAAAGCCGATGATGTTTGAAGGCAAGAGAGAAGATTAGTCCAAAGCTATTTAAGTGAGTTGACATGCCTCAGTTGTTAAAATATTCAAGCAGATATCTTCCCAAGTATATTACATATTGATTGATTTCCCCCACTTCATATTAAAAGAAAATATATATATAGACAGATGGTGAAAGGAAATTCAATATTGATTTCCCCCATCTAGTCCAAAGAGATGAAGAAAGGAAATTCATTTTATTGATTGCCCTCATCACAACATTTAAATGCTAGAAAACTATGAAGTGGTGAAAGGAAATTCAATATGGGAAGTCTGATAACTTCATCGAGGTACTGAATAGGCTCACTGGCAGTGAAGAAATATCCTTATATCTGATAAGGCTATTATACATGAATTACAAGATGCTCTGGTAACTTTTCTTCTTTCAGCTGGATTCACATTATAGGTTTATGGGATCCCCTAATTTGACACATTGAAATTACTTTACCTTGATGCAAATGGAATCAGGTGAAACCTGGTAGAATCTTTAATTTGGTTTTGATTATATTACACATATTTGAGGTCAGTTTCAGAAAAGGAAATCTATTGAGAACCTAACTCGAGAACATTGGATGTTTTATTTTTGAAGAATTTTCAAAATCAAATGTAGAGATCTAAAATCCAGTTTCATTTTTTCTCCTGGTATGTTTCACAAAGTTCAATTATTGACCCCATTTACCCAATGAAGGCACTTGGTATACATGCTCTTCTTGTCCCACAAGGAAACAAGATCCCTAGATGGAGCCTAATGTTGACACGAAGTTTAATTTTTTTACCCTTTTAACGTAAAACTTCGCCTTTGTCTAGTCTTGGAGCCGCCCTTAGTCCTAAAAAAGAATCAAAATTCTTTCAATTTTTTTTGGTTTTTTGGATTTGGATTTTCACGAGGTATGATATTTAGTTAGCAACTCCAGAGTCTTGGTGCCGAAATCCCGAAAAGGCTTTATACTAAAGTAATAAAATAGAAAAAATAAAAAATTGGGTGCTATAAGTCTTGATGCACGTTTCACGAAGTATCCTTTAGTCGTGATTAATTAAATTCTTAAACATGATCAAAGATTCATTAATCTTTCGTGACTTGGGTTTTCCTGTGTCAGAGTGCTTTCAAAATGTTGGCCCTTGAGTGCCTGATCCCCAAATTTATGAAAAAGAAAAGAAAAACAATAAATTACTAGCCTCGATTAATTAAAGAATTAATATGAGTGATTAGAACCTAAATTGATCCCATTGCAATTTCATGATTCGGGGTTTTCTTATGACATACCTCATGGGTACAGGATCCCCAAAAATTATGAAATACAAAATCACAAATTTTTAACAAATTTTAAGACAAAATTAAGTTAGTTTAAAACAAGATTAATAATGACTAAATTACTTTTCACGTTTCTCATTTCGGGATTTGTTGAAAGTAGACCTTTCGAAACTCCAGTTTGAAATTGCCGATACGTGATAGTATTAATAACAGACAAATGGAGATATTTTTTATAAGAAGGCGTATCTTCAGGTGTATCTTCCTCATTAAAACATTAATTCCTTATCGCCTGTAACAGTATGCTCATCTTAAGACAAGATAAAGGCTAATAAACGTTCAATAGTTCAAATTTTATTCTTGTTTTTACAAGAAGGAGTGAGTTGCTTTTATCCAGGATTATATATTTTTCCTCTGCAAATAGGTTTTCAGTCTAAATGCGAACATTATGGCACCTAGAAAGGCACCTAAGAAAAGTGAAGAAGCAGTTGAAAGATCAAGCCCAAAAGGAGATGTCGTGTCTAATACTACACCGCATGCCATTGATTCCATCAAATCATGGAGGCAAATTTTTGAAACCTTGGACTACGAAATCAAGAATTTTCCCAATGATTTTGAAAACAAACTTTGGGACATAGCAGAGTCCGAACTTCACAAAGTAGCCACACACCCACGAATCATGACATACAACGATATGATTAGTTAGGCTTTAGAGAGGACAGACATGCACACGAGAAGCATTTTTGACAGGCAAGGGGTCGTCATCAACTCTTTCAGACCGAAGCATATACAAGTAATGTACAAACTGTCTCCCAATTCTAACTACATTTATAATAAATATTTTGTAAGTGAATTTCAAAGGAAAGAATGCACAGAGGCAGATCAAACATACCCCGRCATCATCAAATAATGGTGGATACACCCAACAAAATTCAGGGCCGATACCCATAACATTTATGCCACAGCCTCATTAAATGAGTACATGGTCTATGTGGCCATGATGCTATGTAGGATTTTTGGGAGGAAAAGTCCTACCCATTTCCCTGCAGAATGGGTACCCCTTTTACATGAAGTAGCCGAAGGTTATAGCTTCAATTGGAAAAAAAATCTATCAGATAACCTAGCTAAGGAGGTTATGGAGTATCAAACCACGAGATCTATTGGCTGACCAGTATCCTTTTACATGTCGGCATATATGATGGACGTTATATGTTTCACGAGTCCTTTCCCTTTGATGAATTGGAGTTGGACCCCAACCTGCACTGAACCTATTCATGAATATCATTCTAATCCGTGGGAAGAAAATGCTAAGGATTCTTTTTATGAAGTTTGTCATTTTGTGGTGATACTAGTGCAACATATGTTGTATGGTTGTACACCCCTTCGTATTTCAAAGTCAGTCATAGGAAACCTCAAGGCAATTATTGATTGGTTTATTGAGGATAATTTCTCATATATCAAGGTTTTTATATGTTCTATCCCTCCTCATGCACTTCTAAAATTCCTCCCTGAAAGACTAGTGTGCAAGGAGGTAGCTCATCAGATAATAACAGGTGGTATTGGGATAGAGCTGAAGACAGCTCAAAAGAAGTTTTGGTCAATCTTTCCCGTACAAATTGGAAGGTTTTGGCTACTCAACCTGGGTCATTCGACGGTTGAAGTTGCAGCTCTAGAGGAGGTCAAGTTGGTGGATCTCGAACACAGGAAACATGACCCTTATCAAACAGTGGGAAGCCACATGGCTCACTATGGCATGAAAGCGTTTTAACATGAGGAATCCCCTCGTGATGACATTTTCAAAGGCGTCAAAACCTATGAGGAGGTATTAGACAGGGTACAAACATTACCACGCAACTTGCAAACCAGTATTCTAACCTTCTAGAGACACAGACAAAGTGGTTTGCCCAAGGAATTGTAGGGCGAAGCAACAACACCTCCTCTAGAAAAAGAAAATACTCCCCCAGGCTTCAGACAAAAAACACAGGATAAATAAAGCACCGAGGAAAATCCACAGGGGGCCGAAGGATCTTCACAAAAAAAAGAAGTCCCACAGACAAAGAATCATGGAGCAAAAACAAAAAGAAGGTTTGGGACACCTCTCGAGTCCAGTCAATCTACCCCCCCCCCCTTCATCATCCACTATTCATGTTGATACACCCAAGACTGAAGAGGAAATAAAATCCACAGAGTTGGGTAATACCATCACTTCCTTGACCGCTTTACAGTCTACTTTTGGGCTCCCTCAGATAGGAGTCATATATGCTAGTGACCTCGACCCTATATCCAGAGAAGAAATACCTCCCTTCTATTACTTCTTTAGTAAAAAGAGGAAGGTTGTATTAAAGCAGAAGATGTATAAGAGAGAAGGTGGTATGGTAAAGAAACAGAGGGTGTTGGTAGATTGGAAAAACTTGGAAGAGGGAGATTTTTCTATAGAGGTAGAGGGCTCCATGAGAGCTCTGGCAACAACAAATCTATTCATCATTGACAATATGAGAACAAGGTTGAAACAAAGTAACCACAGGATAGTCCAGTTGAAAACCAACTAAAATATATTGAGTAAAATATCAAAGAAGAAATAAATAAAGGTCTAGAGCAGGCCAAAGCTGCCGACAAGCAAGAAATTCAATCACTTAAGTCAATTCTAGACGATATGAACAAGAATATGCAGACTAGCCAAATACAGGTTATTCAGCAAGAAGAATCAGTAAGACAATTACAAGCTAAAGTGAATTCAATGAAAGGCCAGGTTATAGATTTGAAAGTTTTTCAGTACCATTCACTGGAAATACATACAAATATAGAAGTTGAGCAATAGAGAGTAATCTCCCAAGTAGAGATTATTCAGAATTATTTTCAAGAAGTAAGCAATGCTCTTGATAATATTATTTTTAAAGAAAAATAAGCTAAAGCAACAAGGGCCACTTTCCAAAAGGCAGTTGTATTTTCATAAAATGAAGAAGTATCGAAAATTCCAAAGATTTTTGTCACAAAGAAGATTAGAGGAAATATCATGCTCAAAGTGTGGGAAACCAACATAGTAGAACGTGAAAATAAGAAAATAGCCAAAAGATAAAGATAGTATGAAGAAATATTTGATTTGTTGGACAAGAGATCATTAGGTATTGGAAGAGACAATTACACTAGGTAGTTAGGACAGATAAACATTGTAAGACACAGTTGAATTTCAAAGAGGGTTTGAATGAAATTGATGGAAATTCCGCAGTTAAAGGAAATGGATGTTACCCTAATAGATAGGTGGTTGGTGAAACCAAACTTGAAATTTCAATCAATTAAGTTTGTTGGTAAGGGGGTTGAAGACCGACTTCCAAAAATTCAAAGAAAATTTTATCTATTTAAGAAAAGGATTTTCTAGAGCCTCCCATAAATTTTGTAAAATTTCTTGAAAATGTATTGAATGTATTGGGTTGAAAGAAGGAGACACTTTAATAAAACAATGAAGTATCATTTTGAAAATTATATTATCGAGATGATAGTAGAATAAAAGATAATCATGCGAATGGTTGAGGTTTGCATTTTTATAACTGTTTTCCCCTAGGAGTTAGGAAATCACCAACAATCAATGTATGGGTGATCTGGTATAAGTATAATTTCAGGACACTGAAAAGGGGCTTTTTCTGAGGCACATTGTAAGAAATAATTTGAAGATATTTTTGAATTAATACAAATAGATTGAAGATTCCATATACGCTCAAGTTTGAGTTATGTGCTTCTCTATTATTTCATATTTAACTTCATTTATTATGTATCTTTGATGAATGTGTAACTACAATTTAGTACAACCTCATTTACAGTTTTTCCTCTGCAATTACTTTAGTAATTTTAAGAACTGTAAAACCTTCTGTTCCTTAATATCAAATTCTATTAGAAATATTGTTTTTATTTCATCATTTTTATTTTATTTTTTCTTTGTTTTCTTCTTGTCACAAAAGTGAAATTCCTCTTTAATTGATGCCTCATTGTTCGGAGCTTTACATGTTTTTATTTTATTTCATGCGTATTCCTTTTCAAGAATTCCAGCTCAAAATTACCAAATTGAAGCGGTGTAGAAAACCATCCACATGTAGTGGCCGCGGCTGTAGAAAACCCATCCACATGTAGTGACGAGATTGTTGCAATTTGGTCTGTTCTTGAAGATATTTTAAGGGTTCGTGATTTGTATGTATGACGGTTTCCTTCCCTAACAAGTAGTGCTTCCATTTCTTTACACTCTGGATTAATGCATACAACTCTTTATCATATGTAGGATAGTTAACAACAACTTGGTTAAAAGTTTCAAAGTGGTAACATATAGGCTTAAGATATTGCATTAGTATTGAACCCATGGTGTATCCATTGGCATCTGTCTTGATCCCAAATGATTGTTGAAGATTCGGGAGTGCTAATACTGGTACGGTACAGATCTTTCCCTTCAAAGTGTCAAAATATTTTTGTTTCTTTCCTTCCCACTGGAAATTGTTCTTCACACTGGTTAAGGTATACAAAGGAGCTACTATTAAAAAGAAGTTGGGAACGAATCTCTTCCAATATTGGAATGCACCTAAGAATATTCAAACTTTGTTTACACTTTTTGGCTCAATCCAATTTACAATTACATCAACTTTGGAAGGGACAATTTTCAATTGTCCTCCTCCTACAATATGACCTAAGTACACAAGTGCAATCTTGCCAAATTCACATTTAGACAATTTTACATACAACTTTTCCCTTTGAAAATTGTCCAATATTTCCTTTACATGCCTTACATGCTCATCCCAAGTCCCACTAAAAACAAGAATGTCATCTAAATATACAATCACAAAGTCATCTATGAAAGGCCTGAATACATCATTAATCACATGCATGAAAGTTGTCGGAGCATTACAAATCCTAAATGGCATAACCAACCACTCAAACAATCCTTGTTTGGTTTTAAAGGTAGTTGTTGGCACGAATTTGATCAGACCAGGGTCCTTCTCAGGTTACCAACAAAAGGTACCATGTAGTCTAGAGCGTTGACATTTTCATCCCCTCCCAAGAGAAGAAGTCTCACCCAAAGCATTGTTGAGACATATAGATAAGGAAGGCTAGGGAAAAGACTAACGAGGATCCATAAATCATTCAAAACTCATTCTTGTTCTTCCGCAAGAAACAACATCAGATCTGAAGCATCTAACCACAATAATTGATCCTACTTACGTTGCGAGTAACAATTAAACATAGAACCATCAAACATAACTCATAAACCATAAAGGAACACTGTAATGCATAAGAAAACATACAAAGACAAATCATATTTGAAAATTTGGTTCTTCTTCATATTATCTCCAGAATCTTTTCTTCATTATAGACTCAGAGTTACATTGAAAGGTTTAGTACAGACCCGGGCTCTAGGCTTTAGCCACATAGCTCTAATTCCCAACTGATAGGTCTAATTCATTACAAAATATGTCTTGTCTCTTCTCAACTTACAACCAACAACTAATCAAAACCTTGGGTGTCTCTGATAGACATGACTCAACCCATCTCTAATCCAACCAACAAACTGAGTGAAAATGAACCCTTTTAAAATTATATTCAGCCCTATATATGGCTAGATTGTGTCTTATTTCTTGGCTTGAATGCTTCCTTGTTCTATTGTAACTATTTATTGCTTGGTTGGTGTTGATGGCTTCTGCATATTCTTTTATATTACACTTTATTCCATCCTCTGATGATGTTTGCGCAACTCGTGCTTAATCAAAACTTGCGCAATTCTTTCCCAAAAATGAAGGGCCCAACAGGCTCCCACCACAATCCTTGACTCGTCCTCGAGTCAAGCACTTGGTTCCTTCACATTCTCTAGAAGCAACAGTTGTTTTCCCTTGTTCGTAATTTCTTCTTCTTTGAGCTCTTTTGTTTGTGCCTTTTATTCCTTTACCTCCTCAAACAAAGGGCCCAATTCTGGTACCAACTCTAAGGCTCAGTGCTTTACTCCTTGAATGGTTTCAACCTTGTCCTGCCATTTTCGGGCGAGGAGTGATGCCTCTGCAAGAAACTGTTGCATTTTCTATTTTCTGTACTCCTTTCGCTTGGACGCAATCAACAAGTTCCACTCGGAATCTATTGTTGCGTCGAATTGATGCATTTTCATGTAGGTTTTCTGAATGACTAGTAAAAAATCGTGCATCTCTTTCTTGGCTATGGACTGTGCCTCGTAGAGTGTATTCAACTCATTGTCAGCCTGTTGAATTTGGTCGAACTTATATTGTTTCTCCATAGGGTCCATTGTTTCTACAAATTCTTTGTTCAACACCTGGATCCTTTTGCGCACTTCCTCCAAGACTTGATTCCATCGAGTGATGATGCCCATCCAATCGTTGAATTCCTTGAATATTTTGGTGCAGTCCATTGTGTTCTTGTGCATTATTACTCGGGCATTGTTCCCTTGCAGTATTACCTTCTCCATCTGTTCCTACAGCTACTGAGGTTGTTGTTCTACTTCTTGCTGGTCTTGTTGTAGCTTCTCTTGTATATGCTCAGTGTGAGTAGTGAGTGTTATAACCCTAAATTGCACCATCCATGCTTACCTGGCATCAGGCCAACTCATTGCCCTTCATTGCCAAAGCCATGCTGAACAGACTCTTCAAAAACCTCTTAAAACAAGTAACCTGCGCCCTAACCCATTACTGGGCACGTTGAAACGCTGGCAGACCTTATACTGCACGCGTTGGAACGCTGGCTGGCCCACTATAGCATGCGTTTACCTAACAAAGAAAAAAATTAGGAAAGTTTCCGCCGGGATGAAAAGCTTTGGGTCAGTTAACTGGAACTCCCAGCCATGCATGGCCGAGAGTTTGTCTAAAACCCTAGCTCCTTCTAGCCTATAAAAGAAGGGGTATGGGTACTATTCAAAAGGAGGAAAATCATAGCAAAGAAACTCTGCCCAATTGTCGAATCCATTTTTGTCCCAACCCTTTAGCCTTTCCTCAAGCTTTAGGAGAATTCAAGCAAAGTAGTTGGAGGAAAAAGAAGAGGAGGAGCCCAGGATCAGGATCGAGGAACGGTGGCCAGTCTCTATAATCATTGTAAGTTGATTCATCTTGAGATTAATAAAAATATACTTTTCCCATCCCAAATGCACGAGTCTTATGTGTTTCATTTGATTTATGCTTAATCTCTAATCCTCTAGTAGAACAATAGCATGCATGCGTAGTTTTGTCTTGATTGCAGGATCACTTTTTGGAAGGAGCAGCAGAAGCAACGATATAAA
>SNQJ01S0079331.1:12648-35943 GCA_010110895.2 Picea sitchensis | reverse complement strand
GCTTGGAGTTCCAGTTAACTGACAAAAAGCCTCGTGTCCCGGCGGAAACTTTCCTGATTTTTTGCTTTGTTAGGTACCCGCGGGCTGTTTTGGGCTAGCCCGCGGATGCCCGCGTGCAGTAAAAGGACAGCAAGCGGTTACCCGTGCCCAGTGAGAAGTTAGGGCGCGGGTTGCTTGTTTTAGAAGGTTTTTTGAGGATTTGTTCAGCATGGCTTTGGCTAGGAAGAGGCATGAGTTGGCCTGATGCCGGGTAAACCTGTATGGTGCATTTTAGGGTTATAACAACCAACAAGTATTTCATGTGTTTTTTCATGTGCTCTCCATGGACATCGAAGACATCTACTTCTTGACAGGGTTGTCCTATCGTGGGGCCCAAGTTACCTTAACAAGTGGTCGAGGTGGGGGTTTAATGATGAGTGAATACATCAGACTCTATTATGAACCCGGGGCCAAGGGACACAAGGGTAAGGTGGATATTAGAGGGGTTCATGATTTGACCCTGAGAGCCAGTCTTTTCACCATTGCATGGATGGTAGGGAGTGCTTCTCCACACATGGATATACAGAGCTATTTTCAGTATATGATAGAATGCATGGAACCTCGTGTGTTCAATTGGTGTGATGGGCTTCTCCGTAGTATGAAGAGCCAGTTGACCAAGAGCAAGAACGGGGATCTAAAACAGTTTGGGTATGGATCCATTTTGGTATCTTTCTTCCTAGAAAGACTCCCTCACTTTCTCTTACAGGTAGATTGGAATATACTAGCGCCACAATATCTGCGGATGAAGTGGTGATGTGATCTCATGTATTGACATGTGGTAGGCCCCATTATTAGATATAATGACACATTTTTTGATTGGTTGGAGCCCCAGATATTGATGATTGATGACTATGCATATGATGGGATGGATTTTCACAATGATCCCGACTTAGTGCTACCTGAGGGTTCTCAGTGGGGGGAACTAGGTAAGAAAGACATTTTTCTTTTATAGTGTTTTTGTAAAAAAAATTCAAATATTAAATATTTTTATGTGTTTTTTCAATCCAATGACAAATAAAATATATCTTCACCATACAAATGTAGGGCCATTCTGGCCCCCGGGTACATCCCCTATCCAGAGGTGAGGGGAAGTAGCGGTCGTAGCAGGATGGGATGCAGATGACTACGAAGAAATAGAGCAAAACCTGGAGGGATTAACTATAGGCATCCCAGATATGTCGATTGGCGAGGTCCCGATGTGTTTCCAGCGCCATACCATAGGAGTGTTAGGTCCACTGAGACGATTTCTCCCTAGGGTAGCATGAGTTGTAGTGTGTTACCACGAACAACATCCATGATGCTATTTTTGTAGAAGCTATGAGCTTCATTTTTGATATTTTGGTCTTCGGACGAAAAACAATCTTTTTGTAAAAATATTTTGATCATTATATATATGTACATGAGGCTTCTACCAACTTATTTTGCTTTGTATAATACATGTGATGTGTGATTGGATTTATAAATGTCTCAGATGTCTTTCTAACACATAATTAGATAATGCATCAGTTAATGTATTTAGACATCTAGGAATGTGTTGATACTCGATATAATCAAAATAACATTCCAAGAGGTGAATTTGTAAATATACCTGTAACAAAGTAGGACTTTGAATAACATAGCCATTACTTAACTATAGCACTACTAGTTGCGAATAAATTCGTATAACCAGACAATGAATCCCAAGTGAGATAACATCGGTCAACAATTCGATGATGATGCTATACTCTACTATATTATTGGTTTCACGACCGAGGCAAACACCATGTAGACTGATAAGTTCGTTCGTGGGTGCATAGATTTCCCATGCAACAGAAGCTAGGTTTTGAGTGCTATGACTAGTGCCATCGATGGATTCAAGGTAGGTTAACGAAGACTTCGACATCTGAAAACCAAGCACAATGCAAGGTAAGCGGTCGAGGGTAGAAACTGAATAACGAAAAAACACACAAACATAGCACATAACAGTATGATACAGTAAAATACAATCACTCATGAAAATATAGTATAAGCATAGTACTTCTTTAATTAAAGCCCATTTTTGGGTTCACTCAAAGGAATGCCATCATAATATACTAACTTGTAGGCTCCCTTATCCAACACTCGTTTTATGATATAAGGGCCTCGCCACATAGCTTCGAATTTTTCGGCACCTAAAAAATCGTGATCTTGTTCATAGAGAAGAACTAGATCACCCTCAGAGAAAACACATGGTTTGACATGTTTGTCATATTAGGCCTTGATGCGTTTCTTTTGGGTTTCAATAACTAGGGTGGCATCTCGACAAGATTTGTCAAATTTCATAAGATACAACAGATGTTCTTCTTCAGCATAAGTGTTTGGAAGAAGTTCAACGACTAGTTTTAACGATGGGATCTCATATTCAATCAGTAAGACAAATTCTATACCATACACTAATTGGAAAGGTGTAAACCCCATGACAGACTTCACAGATGTCTGATAGGCCCATAATGCTGAAAAAAACATCGTGTTCCAACTCGTTTTGTGAATTTCTATAATCCGTCGAAGCATGGTGATAAGAACCTTGTTGATTACTTCAACTTGGCCATTGGACTGCGGATAGTAGGGGGTTGATTTTTCATGTCGAGGACCCAAATTTTATATGAGCTTAGACATCATGAAGTTTCAAAAGTGGCTACCATGATCAGTGACGTAGACTGTGGGATTCCAAATCGTGTAATAATGTGATTGAATGTGAATAGAGCTACATTTTTTCCTGTATTGTCGAATGTAGGCATCGCCTTGACCCATTTCGTGAAATAATCCACAGCTACGATAATGTATCCATGCCCCCCCGACTGAGTGAGGGTTAGAAGTCATGAAATTGATATCCCATTTAGCGAAAGGTCCAACATAAACTACAGGGTGTAAAGGAGCAGGATGAGATATGATCTTATGGTTGTATGTTTGGCAAGTGTGGCATTTATGGACGACAATTATACAATCTTTAATTAAAGAAGGCCAGACGTACCTTTCTCGCAAGATAATTTGGGTAGTGGCATACTTGGACATATGACCACCACATTCTCCAGAGTGGCAGTCATTCAAAGCTTTCTCAGCCTCATCAAAGGTGAGACAATGACATAAGATAGTGTCAACACCTCGACGATAAAGAGTTTCATCGAGAATGATGTATTGATGGGATTGATAGTGGATGCAATGAAATTTTGAGTCTGGAGATAAATGATAATGTCTCCATACCAAGCATCATCAGAGATGATAAGAAAAAGGGATTTGTTTGGTAGGGAGTCCTCTGCCACAACTTTGGTCTTAGTGTAGGGAAGGTCACATATAAGTTCAGAAAACACCAAGGATTTCTTGGACTTAGCTCGTTTGAATTATAAGTCAAACTCTTGGAGAATCACTATCCATTTCGAGTATTTTCCCCCTAGAAATTGATGTGTAAGAATGTGCTGCATAGGGTTGCAATTGAAAATAAAAGTGGTCTTGCGTAATAGAATATAGTGACAGAAACATTGGATAGCTTGAACAATTTCCAAGGCCAGTTTTTCAACATGTAAGTACTTGGCTTCGGTAGTTGTGAGACTCCAAATCAAATAATAAATGACATGTTTGTCATGTAAATCATCTTCTTGGACTAGAACCATGGCAATGGTAGAGTCCGAAGCAGCGCGATAGAAGAAATAATCTCGAATATAATCGGGTGGGAGAAGGAGTGGGGTATGGGTTAACATCAGTTTCAAAGCTTCGAAGGCTTTGTTGGCAGGGGTGCCCCATACGAATTCATAGTCCTTCTTTAAAAGTCGAGTACATCTAAGTGTTAAATCAACTTAGTTTGGGATAAAACGACATAGAAAGTTTGCCTTCCCTTGCAAACTTTGTAGTTGGCGAAGTGAAGAAGGAGGAGGGAGGTTGAAAATTGCCTCGACCTTCAAAGGATCTACCTTAATCCCTTGACATGACACAATAAAGCCCAAGATTCGAACGGACTCCACACAAAAGACACATTTGTGTGGGTTTAAGCATATACGATAGAACCAACAACGAAGGAAAATGGCTCGAAGGTGGGCTAGATGATCACTACGATGCATGGAATGTACTGGTAGGTCATCTAAATAAGGCTATACAATGTTCTTAATATCATGGAAAGCATAAGACATAGCACGTTGAAACATTTCACCGACGTTTTTGAAATGGAGTCATACATCAAAGAGTTGGATGAAAACCCAAAGGTAGAAAGTCATTACATTATTGTTCGGGTCCTCTCCTGGTTTACCATCGAACTTAGGAATTTCAAATGGTAGTTTGGATGTTATGATAGGCCAATGAGGAGCGTGAAATATAGGTCATTCAAAATACTAGATAGCTCAAGGAGGTCCAAAGTGGCCAAAAAGGGTAATTGTCTGTTCACGTGAGGGTACTGGTGACTTTGGGGAGGAAGTCCCGTCGGTATACCAGTAAGACCGTAACAAGTTTGCATATATTGCAAATATCCGGATAGATTCAATTGTTGGTGTGGTGGGAGGTAACCCATGGGGTTGTAATTATTAGGTGCTATTGGCACAAGGGTAGACCCAGGGTTCAACTCTTACAACAACGCACAAAAAAAACCCTAACTACCATCCCTTTCGGTAACACCTGCGAAGCAAATGAAGTCTCACTCGAGGTAGAGGGAGGGGTGGTTGCAAGAATCAAGTGTTTGCAACCTTAGCTGGGACACACCTATGTGATTTAAACACTTACAAATCACTTAGCATAGGTCATTCATCAATATACATTCCTTATTGTACTTCACAGAAGGTACAGAGCATCACATCATTCACTTAGATCTAAGATTCCAGCACTTAGCAAGAGTAAAATAGATCAAATCCAGTAGATCAACACTAAGAATCTTCATATATATCAGATCTAACATTCATTCACAGCTCAGAAGCACAAATAAATAATAGATCTATCCAATCTAATCTAAGAACTTAGGAATACAAAACATCTAAGAATAAGCACAAAGCACAACACACAGTATTTACGTGGTTCACCCCCACCCTGGGGCTACGTCCACCAACTCTTCTTATGTATTAGCTTCAGTCAATAAGGTTACAACACAGAGCTTATCAAGATCCTACTCTGCATAGGACAAGAGATCTGCACACACCTCGCCAGATCCTCCTTCCCTGAGTAGATGTAGCACAAAGCCTCCTAACAATCTGTGCACTTAACACTTACAATACTTGCACTCAGCTCTCCAATTTTATCACATAGATCAACTCTTAGCACTAAGCCGCTACTAACTTGTCTTTTGAGCCTCTTCTTATATAGCCTATACTTCTACTTATACATTTACAAAAATGGGCCTAAGCATGGGTAAACCCATGGGCAGACATCCCAATCCCATTACATTATCCCCAAAACCCAAAAAGGACCCAAAGTGGGCCGAGATCCTGTGATCTTTGATTCGTCTTGTACTCTTTCTTCGATAGGGTTTCGAAGTATCCAAAATGGTCAAATATGACCATGTATGTCCCAAAACTTGGTTAAGGGCCAACATGCCCCCAACACTCACCTGTGACTCGTCTCGAGTCACTCAAGTCTGATCAATTATGCTTTGAACCCCTCGAGCTTGGCTCGAGTTGCTTCGACCTACTGCATTGCAACTGCTTCTTGCTCGACGAACTCCTGGATGAGTGCGAAATTCACCGACCCTTCTAGGAGTTGATGTGCTGAATTGACGACCTGTTCCATCTCTGTTCCTTGGTTCTTGATCTCTATAAATAGTTGACATGCCTTATCCTGCAAAGGTTGAAGTTGCTAAGTTACTTCCATTATCTTGCTCTGGACTATATGGATATGTTTTTGTGCTATGCGCTGCTCGTGAGACCATTTTATTTTCTCTATGGGTGATAGGGCCTTCAGATGCACTTGTAGCTTTTCGGCTTCATGCTTCACCTCCTGGAGTTGCGACTCTAATTTGTGCAATTCAAGATTCTTGATTAAGTTCTCATGTATCTGCACACTTCTTCTACTTAATTGTTTGCATTCCTCAGTGAGTGCTTTAATCCTTTCTACTATGCTCCGGGTATTCATCTCTTGTTGGTCGTGCTCTTCTTGTGGGTTACCTGGTATGGTCTAAAGCTCTAATTATATGACTCTTTGTTGAAGTTGCTGAATAACTTTAGCAAGCTCCATCACTTGGCGTTCTAAGGGTTCTTCTGCTTTCTACTCTAAGCCGGTCAGAGAGCAAAATGCTCTGTTGACTGCTTCTTCGATCTCAATCTACTTCGTTAGAAGTTGCTCCTTTTATTTTTGGATCTTCACTCCGTCTTCTTCCAATTTTGCTTGGAGAGCGTCCCTCTCTTGTTGCGCAGCTCGGAGCTGCTCGATGATTTCCTCCCATGCTTTCTTTAAGGCCTGGGTGGCCTGCATGGTTTCTTCCTATGCTTTCTGAAGGTGTGCTTCAACTATGGCAGCAATCTTGCGGAGTTGAACTGGTTCATCTCCCTCTTTTGTTGTTCCTTTTGGCAGGGGCGCAGTGGAGACTGAGTGACTAGACTGAAGTTCCTGCTGCACTCCTTGGAGATCGCTCTCAATTCTGTTGAACATTGCCTTTTTCTTGGCTTCTTACTTTTCTGTTATTTCTTCTATAGCTTTGTTCATAGTTGTGAGGAGAAAACTGAATTCATCTGGGGTGAGCATGGTCTTCATCTTGGTTAAAGGGGTTTTGGATTTCTTTTGGGAGTAAGGTTTCAGGGGTGAAACCTTCCTTTTCTTTGACGAGTCCTCTTTGTCTTCTGGCCTTTGTTCGACTTCTTCATCATTACCTTATTTCTCAGGTGTAATGGATGTGGTCCTTGCAGATCTGCTATCTATATCCTGTATTTCCTCATCCTTCTTCATCTTCGTTGTTTTCTTTGTCTTATTGGGCCCAGGTGTATCTTGCGGAGCTTCTAGCCTGTCGATGTCAGACAATTCTGCAGGGTTTTCTGAAACAAGGAGGTCTGTTGACCATTCCTTGGTGATTTCCTCCATGTCTTATTTTGTTAGATTATAATAAGACTATAACTAATCTTTGTTCTCATCAACGCGTATTTTTATGTAAATGAAGTGGTGGTCCATGCTGAACTTCATTAAGGGCCTAAACCTAAAGAGGTTATTCGAGGTTATCCGAGGCTCAGACTGGATGGTGCTATTCAACTGATTGTAGTAGGCATGGAATATGACATTGAATTGCCATTGTTTTCTCATATCATTCAAGTACCATAAGTTACTGAACTTCACGGCTAAGGGATCAAACCGGTCGAGGTCCAGGAAGGTTGCATCTTTCGGTAGCTCCCATGCAACAAAATCTATAAGTATAAAGAGCCAGCTAAAATGAAATTCATGCCCCTAATCCTGGGCTTCTCTATAGTCGATATATAGTTGATTCACTAGGTACTTCACCCAGTTCATCTGTAGTCCCTCTGCACACTTTCTTGTGAGGTCAACTGCAAAGTCGGATACTTGTGTGGGTCGATTCTTGCGAATGATCTTCCTTGCGATCAGCTGACATGTAAGGCACACTATGCCACTCTAAATAGAGGATACCTTGTATACTCTGTCTCCTTTCTCAACATTTCCATAAGCTTCTTTGATCTTCTGAGAAAGAGCGTGGTTTGCGGTCTTTCCAGGCTAGTAGTCACGGGTATCAGGGCCCTGCATGCTAAGACCTGTGATTCTATTGATCAGCGCTGGATCAACTATGATGCGGCAGTTCAACCATAGCTATCCTCAATGGTATCTCACTAGGTGTAACTTAACATACGCATTGACTTCTTGGTGACGTCCGAAATGTGGGATCTTCATGATGTTCAACAGAGTGGACTGCACGAGGTTCATAGTCCATTGCTGAGGGACGAGATTTGAGTTCTTTCCCTTGGTTCTAGTTAGGTACTTGTGTGGGGTAATCATGTTGTTGAATTTACAATCTCTCAAGTTGAAGTCACTGAACTTCAATGCTACAATCTTGTCTTGATCTATGCAGACCGCGCATACCCCTTTTGGCAGGTATGCAGTGACTAGAGTGTACTCAAAGTCTCTAGGCACGTTGTCTCTGTTGATTGCACTACTCAAAGGTGGTATGTAAGAAGGTAGGATGGATGGACCCAACCTCGCATTGGCCATATCATATTTATGTTTGGTTCTACATTCTACGCCGTCTCAGGATGTTCTTTCTTGAGCAGTCAACGGGGAGGCTTGTACTCCTCTCGTCGATGATGCCTGTAAACCTGTAGACAACCCTCATTCTGACATGACTCTTTCGGTTCTGAGGCTAGTGAGTACCTCTCTTGCATATTCTTCAGCTGCGCTAAATTCCTCGGACATACGTGCTCGGAAAGAAAAATTAGTCGGGGTTCACAATGATCTCAGATACTCTACTAGGATGACCAACTAGATCATAATGACCACTGTATACAACTACTATTCTACAACCTTCTAATTCTTAGTTGGCATAATTGTTCTTCCTGCATGGTGCCACGAACTAAGTAAGAAATTCGACAACAGTTTTCTTGCAATGAGCATGAAGCTTCCATTAACGTTGATCTGTCTGTTATGGTGCGATCCAACTATTTTCTTGCAATGAGCATGAAGCTTCCATTAACGTTGATCTGTATGTTATGGTGCGATCCAACTGTTTAGTGATGATCCTTTAATTCTTTTCTATCCATTTGGGGCGGAAGTCAAATAGGTATATAGATCCAACAACTATATCGCTTCCTCATGGTGAAGTGCCATAGGTCATTGTTCTGATATCTCGACGAAGATCCCATTCTGCAAGTTTTCTTTATGTGATGTTCTATCTGGAATCTTCTGCAACTTTTCAATCTTTGTCATCTTCTTACTTGACTTTCTAGCTTTCTTTCCAGTGAGATTCGTCTCAGTAGTTCTTTTCCCGTTCTAGTTCCTATTTTCCTTGGATATAGTTACTTCATGTTGCTGAGGTTCTTTCTTAGGGTTCAGGTATAACATCTCTTCTTTATCTGAGATAAAAACTTTAGTCTTCTGTGAGTCCTCTAGTGTTCTGATAACGTTGACATCTGGGTTCCTAGTGTGATATGGCTTCGATTTGTTCTCTTGTTCTTCAATCAACTACGCAATTCTTCTGGTCATGAAGTCTTTTAACTCTTGTCTTTGATGTTCTAAAACTTTTTCTTCTTCCTTATTTCTATCTTGATCCCTTTAAATCCAAGGATTTCCAGATAACATAGTAAATGAGGCGCTATCCTCAATAAATTTGATAATCTCAAAATATTCTTCTATTGAAGTTCCATTAGCATTCATAGATATCTGATTGAGCCTTCCACATATTTTCACAATTTTCCCTCTGAATAACCCTATTCCACTCAGTGAAGGGGTTCATAGATATCCTGATTGAGCCTTCCACATATTTTCACAATTTTCCCTCTGAATAACCTTTTTATTCTCCTAATGAAGGAGTCATAGCAAGACTCCCTATAGCTTCCCAAGTTCTTTATGTCATAACATTCAACTGTGGTTTCATCCATAATATAGTCAATGTCAAAGTCTCCTATTCTTACCTCTAATGCATTCTTTCTTGTTAAAGACCTCCATAATCTAACATGTCACTGATCATTCAAGGTGTCTTGTAATCAGAAAATATCTCGCCTAATTCTTTAGTTTTTCTATTTCTAGATATGCTTTAGGGTTTTCTTTTTTTAGATTCATGCCTTCAATTTTAACAGTAACTTCATTCTAGATCAATCTAATACTTCATGGTCCAAATCTTTTCAACATAGACAACTAGGGTATTCCACCAAGGTATTCCTACTTAGATGTGCCGGGCCTTCTAACCGTAACAAAGGGCTAATCCTCTCTTTATTTTAAACAATCCCCGACCTTTGTACTAATGACTAGGGTTATGGTAGCTAGCCCACAAAAATTTCTTTCTAGGATCGTGCATCCCTTATTAGTCCGCATATTCTTTCTATGCATAATTATAACATATGTATCATATCTATTCATATCAAACTTGTTTTCATCTATCGTGAGCCCTAGTTTTCAAGCTTAGACATAATTCATCAAACATACATAGATTCATACCTAGAAACAAAGGACACTTATTTTACTTTTGCAAAGAACAAATCTTCCGCATCTAAAACTTTTGACTATTCTTACCATTACTAGAGCACAAAGCTTACAAATCTACCCTTTTCTCAGATCCTGACCTTTTTCCTTAGAAACTTCTACTTTTACCTTTCTTATAGCACACAAAGCTGAGATCTTGCTTCTTCTCGTGATCTAGCTTTTAGCACAAAGAATGAAAATTTGTACACTAGGGAAACATATCTACACAAAGATTTCCTACAGCTTCTAGATCAATCTTGCACAAAGCTTTCTTTCTCGCCTAATCACAGCTCGGTCCCTGTAATCAATAATTTTTGGCATTGTGGAAAACCCTGGGTTCAACAATTACAACATCGCACCAACAAAAACCCTAACCATCGGCCCTTTAGGAAACACCTACAAAACAGATGAAGTCTCTGTTCAAGGTAGAGGCGGAAGGTGTGTGACTCAGTTGTCTGCAACCTTATCTGGGACAGACCTATGTTATTTAAACACTTATAAAGCACTTAGCATAGGTCATTGATCAATATACATTCCTTATTATAATTGTCATGTACAAAGTATCACACAACATTCACTTAGATCTAATATTCCAACACTTAGCAAGAGTAAAACAAATCAAATGCAGTATATCAAAGACTAAGAATTTTACATATAAGATCTAACATTCATTCACATCTCAAGCACAAAGCAAGAATAGATCTATCTAATCTAATCTAAGAACTTAGCAATACAAAATATCTAAGAATACGCACAAAGCACAAAAACACATTATTATTTACATGGTTCACCCCACCTTGGCGCTAATGGCCCACCAACTCTTCTCTCAGATAGCTTCCAACAATTAGGTTACATCATAGATCTTATCAAGATCCTACTCCACATAGGACAAGAGATCTTCACATCCCTCGCCAGAACCTCCTTCCCCAAGTAGATATAGCATAGAGCCTCCTAACAATATGTGCACTTAACACTTATAACACTTGCACTCAAATGCACTTTATCACATAGATAAACTCTTAGCACTAATTCACTTTTCAAGTGTCCTAAAAAAAGGTCTCTTCTTACATAGCCTAGACTTCTATTTACATGTTACAAAGTGGGCCTAAGGCAGGAACCCATGGGTCTACATCCCAATCCCAATACATTATCCCTAAAACCCAAAAGGACCCAAAGTGGGTTGAGATCCCGTGAACTCTGCTTTTCCTGGGCTTCCTTCAATAGGGCCAAAGTCCCAAAATAATAAATATGATCAAGTATCTCCCAAAACTTGGTCAAGGGGTAACAAGTACATCCCCTTGGAAAGGGATAGTAGACAAAATGTTCGAACCCCAAATGGGATTGAGGTCCCGAGGTGGGTATAATACATACTGTGGGTATGAAAGAGGTGACTTGAGGTTGTTGCACCCCAGTCGATTGAGTATTACCTTGGGTAAGAAAATTCCAATACTCTCCGACAAAGTTGCCTGGATGTTCTCATTCCATAGAGGTGGGTCTAGGCTTGTCCTTCACCCAAGCATAGGTCGCCATTGGCTTGACCTCCAACGGGTTGGAAATTGGTCCCTGTGGTTAAATCTGTCTACCAACAGAATCACAATTAGGTGTGGAAAGACCGAGTAATGCCACTGTGGTCAGATCCACGATGAGAGGTGTGGATAAGACCCTTTGACCTGGATACTGGGAAGTGCTCCAATAAACCGACAATAGGGATTGCAGCCTGAGGAGTAATTTGGATGGAACTGGGTAGGAATGGGAATAGAAGCATTCAATGCATTATACCCAAGAGGAAGCGACATGGAAGGTCTAGGTGAAAGTGGTGTACCAATAGGGTATTATTAGCCAATCGTATTCCTGGGTGGGAATCATAGTATTTGGGTCATGCACGAATGGGCTCGCTAAAGAGGGATGTATTGAACTGAACCAACCGGGACAAATGCTTCTAAACTAGGAAAATAAAAGCACGTTGTATTGTTAAAAGGGGATCTAAAGGTATCATAAACATCTAATATGTTTTGAGTGGTTCAGAAGTGGTAGGTACTTCAACCTGTCTCCGAGGGAGGGTTCCTTCTAGAAGTCGGATTCTGAGCTATGTCAGTGGCCCAAAAAAAGGGTCCTCGTTTAAGCGAGGGACAATTTCAAGAGGTAATCCATAAGTGTCGACAACAATTTCTCCAGATGAATTCATCCAAATAATATGTCTCTTATATCCAGGAGGTAGGAAGAAATCTTCTAGAGGGACAGAAAAAATTTGAAAGCTCTCTAGAGAATTGGTCCTTTCCAGCTGTGAAGGTGCATTGTCCTGGATCTCACACTATTGAGGAGAATCCTCCTGCGGGTTAGGAGAAAGGGGCTGAGAAACCCACGTATCTCCGGGGTAGTCCTTGCATCCCACATAAACTAATGCAGGGTTAATGTTGACTGAACGGAAAATTCTATGAAAGACATCTATGGGAAATTATGTAAACAAGCAACACTCGCTAGTAGAATCTAAGAATCAAAACCAAACAAACAAGGCCTCCTTATTCTGAAATCACTAGTTGGTGATGATAAATCCACTGCCCCGCGACAAGAAGGGGTTGGGATAGGGTGGAAAAGTTACCCTGACGAACTCGCTTTTAATCCACTTTACACTTCGTGGAAAGATCCTACACATAATCGGTATACCCTCCAAGGAGCCCGAAAGTGAGTCTAGACAAAATTCCATTCCAGTAGTCATGAAGATCTCCCTTCACAAATACCTTGTGTAAGACCCTAAGAAGATAGGGCACTAAGGTTACCAAAAACAACAAAGATGCCTAGGGAAACAATGACAACCGATCCACTTGCAAGGGTAGGGTATCTAGCTCTAAATCAACTTGAGAGGCTTCCACTCATCATTGTGGGTATACCCTCTAAGCTTACCCCATAATACATGCAATCTCTACACCGAGATCAACAAAGTAGGGTGAGTAACTCAACCAACTTCAATGTGATCTCGTGTTTGACCCTTGTGTAAAAAGGGCTTCCCAGGACAAAATGTTGCGTATAGATTTGAACACTCCCCTACACAAGATAATTATTTGGTGTTTTTCTTTGGAAAGTGTGTCTCAACGTCTATTCAAAAGCTCTAGCCTAGATAATGTTGGTGTAAAAGAGCCCCAGAAAGTTACTAGTTAAATTTTAGATTTATGTAATATTATTAAAGGTTGTTGTTACTCAAGAGGGAGATGGGAAAGAAACCAATGTTGTGTAAGACTTTGACCTAATAACGTGCAGATAGAAATGAATGATGTAAACTTTCATTCGATGAATTCTATCTAAATTAGGGAGAAATAATTTTCTGAACAATGCAAACTAATGCATGTATAATTCTTTCTTTGAATGTAGTACCAAACAATCATCAACAATGTAATTTCACTATTCATTCTTTTTCAATGTTTTAAATGCCAATAGTTTATGTATAAATGATCGCCTAAAATACTAAAAATACTTTAATTTTTCCTTCGAGAAACCAAGAAATATGGATGGAACTAAGAAAGGATAAGCAATCAATGAAACTAAAACACCAAACAAACACCCAAATCGATCTTTCAATGGAGATAAAAATCAAAATCGACAAGAAAAATGTCTCTCTTCAATAAGGAATAAGAAATGTTTTTCTGATCATTTAGCAATCTAGAAGGTGTAACCCACCTACAAATCCAAATCCAAACTAAGACCTTTAATCAAGCAAGCACTCAGACACAAGTCCGTGACATTATATCCTTAAGTCGAGCAAAAATAAAAACAAAGATTGAAAAAGATCAAAAGAGGTGTTTGATCTCCAAAACCAATCAAGATCAATATGAAACAATCAAAAGAAGTCAAGAACTGGCATTAAAAATACTTACCCAACCTGACTAAAGCAAAATTGGACAGCTGTAGAGGCCGAAACCCAAACCAAAAAAAATTTCAAACAAGGCGGGTAGTATAACATAGTGTGGAAATGAATGATTTTTGTGGTCCATAAACATGCAGGGTGCGGAAATCCCGCGTTGAAAAAAACCACCAGGGTGCGGGAATGAATGGTTTCTGCAGGCTATCAATAAGGTGCAGTGTGAACATATTTGAAAAATCAATAAATTTAGGGAAGAAGGAAAAACATCTAGGTGGACTTTCAAACCCAGGGATAGTGAATGGGTCTCTTAGAGACTCAGAGATTGATATCAAGAAAAAAGAATTGTTCAAAAGAAAATGGCCAAAAAAAAACCACATTCAATTTGTTAATCCCCATTGGAGTCGCTTAATTTTGTACCCTTCAGCTTCATGCTACAATCCAAGCTCAAATCCACGAGTACTTTCTGATCTTCATGCTAATCCAATGCTGGGGCACTTCTGGTTCACCAAAACATAGCGACAAGGCTTCAAACGCTCTTTTTCCTCGATGGTACATCAGACATCCGTAAGTTTGTCACCCAACGTGAGGTGTGTCAATCCAAATCAAGGGAGAAATACCATATCTCCGCACCCTCCAACCGCTGACCACCGCCATTTGAGGGATATCTCTATGGACTTTTTTATTGGCTTACCCAAATCGGGAATAAATTAGTCATAATGGTGTGCGGATCACCTTCCAAGCATGCTCATTTTTGCACTCTTCACCACCCATTTAACGGTGATCCACCATGGCTCAAATTTTCATGGACCGTGTCTTCAAGATTCATGGCATGTCAAACTCTATTGTTTTTTATCGGACCCAACTTTCACAAGCAATTTTGGCAAGAACCGCTTAAGCTTTTACAAGGCACACAATTGCATCTCATCTCACTTTATCATCCCTAGACTGATTATCAAATGGAAGTTGTCAACAAGTGTTTGAAACATATCTGAGGTGCTTTCTATTATAAAAATAACACCGCTGGCTCAGTGGTTGCCCCTCGCCGAATGGTGGTAAACACTACATACCATACAACCACTCTGGTGATGACTTCTTTGAAGTGGTATATGCGGATAGAAGCCACCCTCTGCCTCTCTCATACTCTCAATGGGTACCTCTAAGTTCTAGGTGGTTGACCAAACACTTGTAGTCCAAGAGGATATTCTTCGTACCAATAAAGAGAACTTGGTCATGGAAAAAAAACTGCATGAAGCAACAAGTAGATCAGGGTCATTCATAACATAAATTTTTTGAAGGGGATCAGGTTTTTCTGAGATTGTAACCATATAAGAAAACTTCCCTCAAGTCCAGATTGTCGGGTTAGCTACCAAATTTTATGGTCCCACATAGTTCTCGCTGGGACAAGTCACATATCATTAGTTTCAGCCTAAGCTACATCCGTTTCAAGTTTCATACTAAGAAGGTGATTTGAACCAAGTGCCAAATTCAAACCAACCCCTAGAGTTAGTTGAAGAAGGGATCCATTTGGATACAACTTAAACGCTTTTGGACCGTGAGCATCGGCCAATGCGTAGGAGAACCATCAAGGAAGTGCTAGTATAGTGGAAAGATATGACTCCAACAGATGCCACTGGGGAACCAACTACCATCTCGCCAGCTCTACATCTCAAGCCTCGAGGACAATATTGTTTTTTTATAGCGCATTACGTTAAGGTCCCAACCTCATCATAGGTAGATCAATGTATCTCGATGTAATAAAGGTCATTAATAAGGATCCTCAAATTAGAATAAGGTGATGTAATAAGACCTAATAGAAAGCTTCACTTCTATAAGGATCTTCCCTTAGATGCTCTTTAATAGACATATTTAGTATAAATGGTAGTCAAGGGTATGAGAACCCCAGTTTTGTAGATTATTGTAACAGAGTATTTCTCGAATGGAGGTTGCCCCCCGAGGAGGCTCCATTAAATTCATTCTCCCAATCAAAGTAAGCATTTCAGCTTGTTGTTCTCATATTATTTCGTGTTATTGTGGAGGTTATGCTAGTTATATTACTGTTTTTTTTTTTTTTTTTTTTTTTTTTTTTTTTTTTTTTTTTTTTTTTGTTTTTTATTATTATATTTGGTATCTTGCACTGCACCGTAGTTTTTCGGTAAAGTTCTATCAAAAGTATCCTCGAGAGGGGTATCGAGAATATAACCCTTCGTTGGCATGGGTCGATTAGGAATATGAAACTGCGGTATCAAACGTGCATTGTTAATAAGGCAAGTAGATTCCTGAGATCATGTCATTTAATTCCAAATCGTTCTGTATGTCCCTCCTTCAAGCCATCCAACAAGGTTTTTTGATGTCGTCACATAAGAAATCAATTCAGAGTTAAACAATATTGGCTAAAGGTACTCCCCATCAGGACCATCCGCAGGAGCAATGGGAAGCTACGATAGCGATTCCTCAACAACTCAACCATCCATCCTCTGGTGCCTCTTATAATAGAAAGGCTAATAACATGGTATACCTACTACTTACTTGTCTTGTGGAAAGGCATGATTGTAAGGGTAAATAGATGCCATACTTCCCTTCCTAAGATTAAAAAAGACCAACCAAGTGTGAAGAATCTCCTTGTACTCAAAAGCCCATCCATTCCAACGATGCTGCTCTAATGAACCCTAAGAAAGCCCCCCCCCCCTCGTTCATCCGGCAGATGTTCGACAAGATAAGCTAATATAAGCCAAAGGTAAACCTGATATCTTGGCTAAGATATCAGGTTACCTAGCTCCACCGCTCATAGGAGCATGCTAATAAAAGTGCCTTCCATGGATACACTTGACCACAAGACATCTACCCAGCACCGTTCTGCCCGTCCGCGATGTAATCCAGAATCGGGGGTTAACAAAGTAAGCAGGGTACTTCCAAAGAGTATTTGGCCAATGGAAACCCATCCCATCCATAAGAAGCACTACATGTTGAAGTGTGTGAAGAACTTGTCTTGCACTCATTTGGTGGGTAATGAAAGAAGGTAAACCCGGAGTAAATAAGTGTCAATATTATAGACGTAATAAGAGGGAATCCTAAATCCCATAAAGAAGAAGGTTCTCTTCTTTCAAGCCCGACCCGATAAATGAAAGTCTAGTAGCCACGAAGCTCTTCCATAGAATGTGACTAGGGGTAGGCGGCAGGTGAAGGAGTAAGGGTAAATATAGGCTATGGTGGTACCTCCGATTCTGATTGCGATTCCTTCCTTAAGTGAGTAAGTCGTTGTTGGGAAAGCAACACTCAATGTCTTGAAGTTGAACTTCATGGATGAATAAAGAAAAGATTATCCTGATTCGGTTGGGTCGTGCAAAGAAGGTAAATGCATTTTTATTACATATCTAATAACCGACGAAATCCTAATCAATAAAGAAAGGTTATATGTTCTAAAGCCCCGACCAACCCGTCTACCAATGGTACTGGTGATTCATAAAACGTAAAAGAGGGAAGCCATGGGGTTCATCGACCTTCTCCTCTTATTATTGATCTCCTTCTTATGAACATCAAACTGTGCAACTTGGTGGCATGCCTATAGGGTCTCGGAAACTAGTGAGGACAAATCACCTTCTTGAGACCGGGTATTGAGAGAGAACATTTCACATCTGATTGGGCATGGGATATGTGAACTGTGGGTCACTAACAACCTTCTGGGCACACACAAGACGTAACATCCAACAGTAACGCATGACTCGTGCTTTTTTTCATAAGTCAATCAGATCTTGATCTGGAATTGGAATTGAGCGAGGCGTTGGTGAGACTATTGTTGCGTGAAACTAGCTATCATACACGTAGATTGATAGCTAGTTGCACGCAACAGTAGTCTCACTCTGGGTATAGATTCTTGTTCAGATACCCTGTATCTCGTGCAACCGGAGGATCTCAAACTAGAAAACAAACTTGATCTGGCTCTGTCTATGGGGTTATTGAAAGGATTGGTACAGGTTCTTATGTCTTTACCAGTTTGGCTGCTATTACTTTTTCTCTCCAAACCAAGTCTATTAAAACAGGGACTAAGTATTGATCCTAAACTGTAGCTATCTCTGTTGGCACATTTACATGTGCAAGGTCATCTTAAACCTCAAAAAATGGGACTAAAACTACTGAAATTGGAGAAAACTAGATTTGCACCGCTGGTGAATATGGAACAGAGCAAAGGTACATTGGTCCTGCAACGGAATATGGTCTAACGTTGGAGTCAACTTGGTCAATTGGATCTATTCCCAGACCACAAGCATAAGTCACCTTTTCTCTAGCAAATATCCCATATTCTTTGGCCACTTAAGCATTTGCAACGCCCACTTTCTCTAGCAAATATTCCCATCTTATTGGGCAAGAAGCAAGGCCACCGGATAGGTTCGATATGATTCCGGATTTGCGGACTATATATTCGTATATAAAGTATCTTGTTGCTCCATTAATAAATCACTAAAGGAGAATCACTCCAAGCTAATTTCTAGCCTTACTAGGCTGACGGAGTCACTATCTTTCTATGATCAAATCCTCTGCTTCAGGTCAAAGAAATGATGAGACGAAATTGGGCCAACATTATTGTTGTTCTATCCCACTCCTCATCTTTAATTGAAGGCCCTCCCCCCTACCTCAACTTTAGATAGGCCCTCCCCCCTACCTCACATTTAGATAGGCCCTCCCCCCTACCTCGCCTTTAGATAGATAGATAGATAGCCGGTAACCAATACCCTGTAGCCCCTCAGTGCCAATAGTTAAAAGAAGGGCATTTCCCATTGTAATTGTTGAGAAAAGGAGAAGTGATAAGGAAGGAACGCATCACCGCTGGATGAAAGGAAGGATAATAAGGGACCACTAGAGAGATTGAGGTTACCCCATACCCTGGGAAGGGACTATGCATAGCAAATGACCACTATTTGTGTTCATGCAGTGGTTGTCACCGGAGGAGAGGGTGTTCAAGTTATTATTACCTTATGAGCATATTGATTATCCATGCGCCAGACAAGATTGATTGAGTTCAACGGATTTATTTAGAACTGAATCTTCTTCTTATGCTGATAGCCATATCAGAGTGGCTAGATGAAGGAGGAGGTCTTCAGGATAAAAAAGGAGGGATGGAGATACTGATCCATCTTTAGGGTGGTTGAGGTTATCTGGAAAACATTTGATTGAGCCATTGAATAATTGTTGAATATATCAAGGGAATAACTGAAATCTAGCTACGATGGAAAATCATAGGCAAGTTATGGTAAAAACCTCTTGAGAGGCCATTTCATTTGAGTGCACTATATCACCACTTTGATCCTTCTTAGTGTCAAAAGCCAAATTCTATTACCAATTTGTGGCTATGGCTCCTTTTTCAGTCCAACCAACACTTCGCGCTTAAGCTTAGCACAATTTTCCCTTCTAAGAGACTATTGCAGTTCAGTGCCTTTTGACTTCTTCAAAGGATTCTGGGCTTGGGCACAACACATCTCTAACTCACTTGGCATCTATTGCATGCAATGGTTGTGATGACAACTCCTTTTTCAAAGGTAAAAAGTTTCTCGGCGATGAGGCTTTAGTTCAGTAACAAAAAAGAATCTTTGACTTCTCAGTGATGTCATTTTTGTGCCTCAATGGGTACTTGTTCTAATATAATTTGTTAGCAAAGAAGGTTAGAATATCAAGGATCCTTCTCCTTGGTTCGTGAGTATGAGGTTCTGACAAAATGGGTGAGGTATGAGGGCTCTTTGGAAATAGAAAGGCTCCACCGGTAGCACTGACCTCTTTGGTGAGGTACGAAGGTTCCTTTTCGATAAGGCTCAAACACAAGCTGAGTTTTGGGATCTTAACTCATTGGTTTTGTTAGTCCTATCACACTTTTTCATTTTAGAGTTAAAGGCCTCATAGAAAATGGCTTTTTTCCATGAATCGTTGATTAACAATGTGAAATCCATTGCAAATGCCACAAATGGGTGCTCTAGCAATTGCTCACCGATGAGTGATAGATTGTGAATTGTAAGAATGCCAAGGGATGTAGGAGAATATGAGTCAGGTTGCAGGAGAAGGTAAGTTGGGTTGCATGAGGGAAGACATATCGGGTTATAAGGGAAAATTAGTTGGGTTTAATTGCATAAGAAGAAAAGTTATTGATTAACAAAGTGAAGGCTCTTGCAGATATGCAAGAAGAAGATGGGTCTAGTTGTAGGGGGGAGGCAAGTTAGGTTTCTTAGAGTAATGTAAACTTCACAAGAAATTAATAGTATTATTAAATATGAAAATTAGATACAAAACTCATGTCTCGTGAGAGACAATGACCTGTACAACCAACTAATATTGAGTTAAGACTTAATTAATTCCTAATTAACACATTGTGTCTTGAGCCCCTTTCTTTTTATTCCAAGGAAAATATAGCAAATAAACCCAAGGGATGCTTGCTTCCTCACATTTATGGATGGTATCCTTAAATGGCAGGGATAACCCACAATTTAGGACTAAGGAATAGAAATCGCTTGTCCAAGCATTTATTATTGAGGGGCAAGAAACAGGCACCTAAACGATCGACCGGTGGGGGAAGGAAATGAAAGAGGGTCATCTATGAATTGTGTTAGTTACTTCTACTTATTACCTTGGTCGAATTGGATAAGATTGTAATTCATTTCTATTAGTTATAGATCTCGCCATTCATGACTCATGACTCTGGATGACTGGCTTCCTTTAATGATAGGACTCAAAGATTTATAGTCCCAGATGAATCTACCAGAGAAACTCGTATATTGAGGGAGGGCCTACCTAGCTATATTTTTATGAATACCTCTCTTAGCATGCTGTGCTCAGAAGATTGGCCACCATGGCAGGCAGCTATGCCAACTATAGATCTCTGAAAGTTGGGCGTACACGGCCGCTTGTCACTTCCTTTATAGAAGCTAATATCATCCATCCTTCCTTATATATGGTTAATATCATGCACCTAAAGACTTACCCTTTTTTCATGCCTACCTACCCTCCCTCTGCCTGGCTACTATGCCCAGAGGCTAGGTGGGGGAGGTTGGTTCTTCGAGTTCGCTTCCTCGCCCTTTCTTGGGTCTAAGAGCCCGCTTAACGCTTCCTCGCTTTCCTTTGTCAAGTGAGCCATCCTTCCTTGAATGGCAGTAAGTGGCATTGCCTATTGACTGGTTGGAGATATATTGGTTGGAAATAGAGTCAATAGTTTCCTTCCCCTGGTGCTTCCTTTCCTTCCTTATCCCTTGGTTGGATATATATAGTGTCCTTCCCTTGGTGAGATCTCTTATCTTTCTTTGCTTGGAGAGATAGAGTAAAGATGCACGCACGGTCTTCCTGTCCCACCACCCATGATGCAGTCTTCCTGATCGATGCAGTAGATCAATGAATGATACGATAGATCAACGTCCATTGCCTAATTATCAATATAAAAAAGTTATTTATCTAGATTAATTATTTATTGATACTTATTTAAGAGGCGGTATTAGCAATATTCCTTATTTATCTAAGCTGGAGAGAGAAATTGTATACATATATATATATATATATATATATATTGAAATGAGGGTAGGCAATAGCACACAAATGACTGCAATCGTTCATGGTGACTGATATTTATCTATATAAATATGTTGTGGGCATGCCACTTCATATAAAATCAAGTGGAAAAAACATAAGGAACATCAAGTGGAGGAAACAATATGGGGAAGAACATCAAGTAGAGGTTTGGGTGAGAACTTCATGGGGACTTATGGGGAGGTGCAGGATTATTGGGGAGGTCTTCTTGGGGAGGTGGGCAGAAGTGTCTCAAGAAGTAATAGGCCATGAACATTCATGCTAACACCTAATGAAAGAATCTGACAAGGAATTGAAGGAAGTAGTTATAGGCGCCCAGAAGTAATAGGCGGGTTAAAGTTCTAGAATAGGCCTATCCCACTGGTGATAAATAGGCGAGTTTAGGTCCCAAGTATTCCTTCCGAGAGAGGGGGAAGGCAATGAAGGTCCCAAGTAGATAGCAGGGAGGCTTGGTAAGCATCCATCCCATCCATTTTTCACAGAATGACAACAATTTTCCTGATCGATATTGTCATACTTATTTCTAGATCTATTCATTACTTAAAAGGATCTTGATTATGTCCATATCCTATCAAACACCATGATAGAAACAAATTTATTACTATGTATCGATTGAATAAGTCTCTTTCTTGTGCATCGATTTAATTCCCTCCTGATTCATTCATTTCTTCAAGATGAATTTATTCAAGAGGGATCTGATTAAGAGGGATATGATAAGGTAGTCGAGGGGGGGGGGATTTTCGTTGAGTGAAGCGAGCCCCCCAAGATGGAGCTGGGTAAGGGGGAGCATAGTATCAAGGAACCCCCATAACAGGGTCTTCATGGGGAAGAGACATAGAAATCACTTCATGGGGAAGGAAGAGACAGACTGGGGAAACTAACGTCGTTCTGGGACAACTAACGTCGTTACTAGCTGGGACAACTAACTAAACTAGTTTCTTTAGAACATAAATATCTTATTTATAAATTCATTGGCATGTTTCCTTCCCAACCTAGTTGGCAAGCATCCATCTCATCCATCTTTATTTGCCCGTATGCAGGGCTTGAACTAGGGTTACAAAAGGGTGAACTTATTTATGCAGGGTGAGGTGAACTTATTTATAAACAGGTCCCTTCCCTAGATGAACTTTTAAACTTCTCAAGGATCAACCTCAACATCCCGCTTCATTCCTTCTTCCTTCAATCCTTCTTCCTTCAATTGGAGAGATAGATAGTGCTCTTCCTAAGCTAGATCATATTATGATCTTCGTAAGCGAGACCCAAAAGTCTTATATATCTACTGATCCATTTACAGATTCTTTTCCATAGCCCATGGCATCTCTTTCAGATCAAGAACCACCATACATAGGAAAGGGACGAAACCAAGGTAGCTCATACGATAGGATTCTAAACAGAAGGAACGATAAGATTCTAAAAAGAAGGTAGTAAAGTAGGATAATGAATTATTCTATGAACAGTGTATGTAATTAAACTGGGTCATCGAATGGCTTAGCCATGGCCCATGGTTCCACATTTTTACCATGTGGGCACCCATTCAAGGACCATCGGTTCCCATATCCAACATCAAAGCCAGAAGCATCTGAGCCAGATCGAGACCCATAGTAAGGATGGAAATACACATGATTATTATATGATGCATTCTTTGCACCTATACAAAGGATGAGGATCAGCTATAGTTGCTTTCTCTATTCTCTAGGGGAGACAGATTCATATATAAATAAGAGAAGTCTCGCCCTTCCTGCCGATTC
>SNQJ01S0079330.1:24115-35943 GCA_010110895.2 Picea sitchensis | reverse complement strand
GAGAGGCACATCCTTGGGAGAGGAATTTTTGTGTTGTTTGGTTCATTGTCTTGGCATTGTATTGGCTATCTATATTAAGGAAGTTTTTCTCAGTTTTCTTCCTCGTGAGGCTTTCTTAGGATAAATGTTGTGTATCTTGTGATTGTGTTTCTCTCAGTGATCCTATGTATGTTATTGTTATCTAGTAAATTGAAAGTAACCTAATAATAGCTTAAACTTTAACATGGTATCAAAGCTAAGCTGAAGAGAGCATCTTTCATAGGAAAAAGAAAAATGTCAATGTTGTCGTACATGAAAATTAGGGATTTTTATTAAAGAAGGTTTTCATCCTTAAAACCATCTAGAAAGGTGTGCCCTACCTCAAGGAACATTTTGGCATCCTCAACACACTTTTTAAGTGGATAGATCTCTCAGAAAGTGAAACCCTAGTTTTCACAAAGTACCAGAAAACTATAAGTACCACTGTACCAGTGTACCAGAAGTACCAGAAAACCAGAAGCACTAGTACAGAAATCTACAGATCAAGTTTGGAGGGGTAAAAGTTAGAATTTTTGAAATCTAAACACACCAGGCTACTCACCTCAGTCCAACACATATTTTAGTGAGTTCAGTTTTCAGATCCAAGAAATTTATTTTTTTTATTATTTCTATAGCCCATAGGGCTAGGGTTTCTTATACAAGAAAGAATGGCTACCATCATGAGGGTAGAAGATAGGCTGCAAGGATATAGAAACTTCAGATCTTGGAAGCATAGGTTGTAGATGATTCTAGACGAGAATGATCTCCTAGAACATGTTACAGTGGGTGTATCGGAACTAGATGAAGAAGAGAAAAAGTCCAAGCATAAGAAGAATGAAAAGAAAGAAAAGAGAATTGTGTCAGATTTAGTAAAAGATCACTTGATCCCCCATATATCTGAACTACAGAAAACAAGGCAAATGTATGAAGCACTTAAAAGATTATATGAAAGGAAAGACATTAACCAGAATATTACCTTAAGAAATCAGCTTCGTAATATGAAGATGAACAACTCAGAATCTGTCACATCCTATCTTATGAGAGTTTCTCAGATCAGAGATTAGCTTGCAGCTATTCGAGATGTCATTAGTGAAAAAGAACTTGTAACCACAACCCTAAATGGGTTTCCAAAATTTTGGATTCCTTTTGTACAAGGAGTGTGTGCAGGAAGCAAGATACCCAAGTTTGATAAGTTATGGGCAGATTGCACACACGAAGAATCTAGACTTGCATACCAACATAAGAGATTAATTGTCGATAAAGAGGAAGCTCTTACAGCTCAAAAAAAAACAAAATAAGCTCCTTCAGGAATAACAATAAAGAAGCTAACTCCTTAAGAGTTCCAGAAAAGAAGAAAGATGTTTCAAAGATTAGATGCTACAATTGTCAAAATTTGGGACAATTTTCCTATGACTGTCCTCAAGGAAAAGGAAAAAGAAAGTATCAATCACATGTGGCAGAAGAAGAGGAATCTCCTGCCTCAAAGAAATCTCTAGCAGAAATTAAGGATTATGTACTTTAAGTTGAAGATAGTTGATCTGAATAAAGAAAGAAAATGGTGGAGTCCATAGAGCCTCCCCACACAAAAACAAAAGATAAGTATTCATGTTTATTTTTAGTACCTTGTTTACTTTAATACCTTCTTATTACAAGTTATTTTTTTGTGAGAATGTTAATTAACCTTGTTTTATTTCAGTGTCTATGCAGACTTACAAAGGAAGTATCAAAGAAGAGGATGAAAAAAGAGATAAAATATTTATTTCATGTATGATCACTCATGAGAGTGACAAAGAAAGCATACTGTAAGTAAGTTTACAAGTCTCAGAAGAAAGAAATTATGTCATGACTTGCAGAAGTTAGACAGCACAAGAAGGACGCATGATATGATGAAAGTTAGTAAAGACCAAACAATATCCAGTATTTATATAAGAGAATGAGGCTCCTAAAGATGCAGAGAAAAAATGTTCAAGATGAAAAAAAAGATGGATATTAGATATAGTGGATGAGATGCAGGTAACTACAGGTTTCTCCAGTACCGTTCTTATAGATGCAGAGGGAGCAGGTTGATCCAGTATGAAGTCAGGAAGAAATAAATGTTCGAACTCAAGAAGGAAACCAGGATATTACAGAAGAGAACTTCAAGGATGATGATAAGAAACTATCAGTTAGGTGCAAGAGGGAGCTATGTCTCCGAGTTCAAAATGGAGGATCGTGATTTGAGGCAGTTAGAAAAGAAGATGGATGGTGCCAAGATATTTTGATCAAGATGAAAGTTATCCAGTAGATGGATGGTGCCCAATAGATGGGTATCATGGTATTATACCATTGAAATATTTTGGACCACAAGATATTTTTTTTGGATCCCATAGCTAGACCTTTGTAGAGAAGGAAGAGACCTTCGTAGAGAAGGAATGAGCGATCCCACAGGTAGAACTTTGTAGAGAAGGAGAAAGATAAGAGACCTTTGTAGAGAAGTAATAAACCTTCGTAGAGAAGGGGAANCTTTAGGGACATGCTAGAATACCCTCGTAGAGAGGGGTGTGACCACCCTCGTAGAGAGGAATGTGGATGTTTCTCCAAGGGGTAGCGGGCAATTACTCTCCTCTAGCCAAGGATGGAGTAGCCTGGAACACAAACCTTGAACATGTGGAATGGTTAGTTGGATCTTGAGGTTTGTGTTGTGATCCTGCATGGATCATAGAAAGGGAGTCTAGTCTTTCCCATGCTAGAATCTTAGCTTCTCTAGTTCATGTGGGATAACTAGGAGTGAAGCTATGGTAGTATTCATCCCTAGTGGATGGGTGAGATAGATGACTACAAGAGAAGGGAGAACATTAAAGGAATGGAAAAACTCATATAATATCTTCTATGTGAAGATAAGAATATCTTTTGTGTGAAGATAAGACATCTTATGTGTGGAGATAAGATATCTTCTGTGTGAAGATAAGAAAGAAGTATCTTTTGTGTGAAGATGAAAGAAAGAAAGAGTATCTTCTTATTGAATATAAAGAGAACAAAAATTTCGATGATTTATAGATATTCCAGTCAGTGATCATGATGCCATATGACCAAGTGGATGCCTCCAGTTATCCAGTTGATGATGCTATCCAGTTGATGATGTTACCCAGTTGATGATGTTGCCCAGTTGATGATGTTATCCAGTTGATGATGTTACCTAGTTGATGATGTTTCCTAGTTGATGATGTTTCCTAGTTGATGATGTTATCTAGTGGATGTTGCTACCTATTTGATGTTGACCTCCAGTGACCTGTCAAAAGATAAAGAATATCCTTCTTGTTAAGAGGGAGTGTTAAAATATTGTGTAACTACAAAGAATATTCTTATCCCCTTTTGTGGATAAATATAAAATATATTTATTATTGATTATATCAATCCCATTTTGTGGATTTATCATGTCGGGTATTGTAAATGACCAAATCCCCTTTTGTGGATTGGTCAAACCCTAATTGTAATAGGATAAATAATAAGCCGGCCCCATAATATATTAAAGAGGCCCCATAATATATTAAAGGTGGTTATAACCACCCAGAAGAAGAAGTCAGCCTTGCCAGTGAAGAGACACTTCCACACGTGCCATAATTGTATAAATAAGAGAGGCCAATGCCTCATTTAGACACACAATCAACTCACTCATCTAGTGTGCAAGTATTGAAGGAAGATGCAGTTACCAGTTGTTGGAAGAAGGAATAAAGAGAGAGGCACATCCTTGGAAGAGGAATTTCTGTGTTGTTTGGTTCATTGTCTTGGCATTGTATTGGCTATCTATATTAAGGAAGTTTTGTTGGGTTTTCTTCCCCATGAGGGTTTCCTAGGATAAATGTTGTGTATCTTGTGATTGTGTTTCTCTCAGTGATCCTATCTATGATATTGTTATCTAGTAAATTGAAAGTAACCTAATAATAGATTAAAATTTAATAGTACTATCCATATATAATAGTATTACCTTCAAATATATTAAAACTCATACCATTATACATCAAACAAACTTGGGTCCATTACCCAAACAAACTTGGTTTCATTACCCAAACCGTGAGGAGTTATGTCACGTTCCACATACCACAGGAAATGGCATGACATGTAATATCTATATAGAATAGTCTTACCTTCAAATATATTAAAACTCATACCATTATACATCAAACAAACTTGGGTCCATTACCCAAACCTTTATGCTACCAGAATTTGCTACCGGACTTTCTTCAAGGGTTGACATCAATAAAAAGTAGCCCAAATAATCAACACCATGTATTGAATCATATACCATATCATGCATCAACCATGTACCATGTCACGTATATCATAAGATATCATCAATGAAGTTCCTCAAGTATAACCAATATAGCCACAATACCATGATACCAATATAGAAACGATGTGATATTAATCAATGTACCATAACATCACCAATGTATACCTCAACATGTACCAACATCACCAATTCATGCACCTCATACATTTACCAAGAATATGTCGCGCACCATGTACCACATATATGCCTCAAACATATACCAATTCCTTAACAAGATACCAAAGGCATGACCATCACATCATCAACATGTAACCAAGATTTACCTCAAACCATGTATCATACCATCACCAATGTGTACCATACACAATCACTACCATGAAATTCTTCAAGAATGTACCATAAGAACCTAAGAATAAGCCTCAAAATTACCACATAAGCATACCTTTGATCCCCTAGCTGACCTGATACATAGTAATAATGACTTGTAGCCTTTCCTCGGTCCTTAGAAACTAGGTACTAGCATTTTCCAATTTTATCTTAGCCTCGCGGGACTAAGACCTGTTATCTATAGGTTCCTCATGTGAAAATCCCTAGATGAACCATGGGGGTGCCTTGTGGGACACTAGTTGTCTGACCCGTGGGGGTCAGCCAAACTACAGTTTCTTCAAAGACACCTCTACACACCTACAATCCCAAAATTATCGCCTTCTCTCTCCTTCTCTATCTCATATTTCTCTATTGCAAAATCACTAATAGATCACTTAATCACATAGAATATATTCAATAGAATATGTGTGTGAATCTAATTATGAGTTACTTCTTGAGGTGTATATATAACTTTTATAAGTAACCTCTTTCCTTAACTTTATGGATTCTTGAACTTTTGTGTTACAACCACTTTACCCTTTCATTAATGACTTGTAACTAATTAGAGGCTTCTTAACCCATATTTTGGGCTTCCAACTTCATGACCTCATAACTCCTCAACCATGAGGAACTACATGATGTTCCACCTAGTGTTGGAAAAGGAAAGATGAGGAATATCTGTATATGAGTGTGTTACACTCATTTACACTATCCCTCATCTCCTTATTCCTCAAATAACTTTAGGCTTCATAACCACATCTACGGGTTTCTTGTAGACTTATTCAAAGTGTCTTCCCATTAGGGTCATTCTTAGAGATACACCATAAGGGGACCAGTTTGGAGACTTCTCCAAATACAACCATCATGTCTTTTGACATCAATGACAACCATTGCTTGTAGAAATCAATGACAACCAACTGTACAACAACATCAATGAAAACCAATTGTCCAACAATCTCCCCCTTTGGAATTTATGTAAACACTCATACTCCAACAATCATACTCTACCTGTGACGAATGATCCTTACAGTTATCTCCTCATGTTTCTCTCCCTCTTTGACATTGATGGTAAAGGGTATCTCCCTTTGGGGATGCTCCCCCTGTCTTAATGCTTCTAATATTTCACTTCTGGTCATTCTCTCTCCCCTCCTTTGACATCATGGGTAAAAGAGTCATTTCTCATGTTGATATAAGTTATCTGAATAATCTCTCTCTGACTTCATGCACTCCCCCTATATTCATGCTTCTGATATCTTTCTCTAACAATTTCTCTTCCTTGAATTTTCTACAAGATGTCGTGTAAATCAATGTGGGATTTTCCCGTATATTCTTTCTTTCCTCTCTTATGGTGTTATTTTTCCATTGGTGCTTCCTCCTATAAATCACTAGCATATATAAAAATCATTCAAAGTTACTTGACTTCAAGTCTTCATGGATTTTCAGGTTCTCATCAATGACCATACCTTATTCTAATGATATAGCTTATGTTGTGCCTTTTACTGCATGCCTTCTTGATTCCACTTGTCCACTGATTCCAATGATTCCAATAATTCCAATTGTTACTATGCTTTCATCCACTTTCGTGTATATATTTAGACTTGTCAAAGATCTCATGAATCCATCTTTTTTCATGTCATGACTCTTCTACTCAATTATATACACTTATGTCCCATCTGTTCATTACAATATATTCCAACTTCTCAAGTTTTCAAATCATACTCTACATTTCTAAAAAAATCTGTATTGAATATGTCCCTATCGGAATGCATTCCTAGAATCCTATATACAATGAATCTTTGCCACTCTAAAACTGCATGCAAAAAACTGCAAAACTTCAGACTGCTCGAAAGATAGTTCTCTAATTTGTGACCCCCCCTCTTGAATATTCATATTTATTGGGATTCTCCAAGCCATATGGCTCAGAAAAATATCCACTTTGATGAGAAGTAATCTTTCCCTTCATTTGTGGAGACATATTCCTTTTGATTCTCTTTCTAAATTATGTCATCATCCCGAATTATGACATCTTCCTCTTCATCCTCTGCCTAAATTCTAACATCTTCATCTTGGCTTATGGATTCATTATGATCATAAGTTGTTGTAAATATTATGAATATGATCTTTAGGGCCTGGTTTTCATTCCCATGCTCTCATTTTTCATTTCTTCTCCAAACCTTCTTGTATGTGACATCCAGGTTTTCCTTCATGGGAGGCTCTATCATGCTTCTACAATTTCGAGCTATGAGACCAAAATTGTTTCATTTTTAAAATTCAATATTGGAGAGAGCCACATACCCATCTCTTTATTTATCATTTCTTCTATATCCTCTGCAATCTACAACTTTATGTCCCAAGTTAGTACATGTAAAATAATGACCCAAAAAGAAATTTTGATACCTAGGAGTGAATGATCTTCTTTGACGCAGAGCCCCCTCTTCTCTCCTTAGGGATGCTCGACCTCCCGTTCAAGTATATTCACAACACCAATTCGGATTTTATTTTCAAGCATCCAATAGACCCTGAAACAAATGACACACATGTCCCTTTTATGTCACCCCACAGGTTCAAATTACCCACACATTTGATTTATGGAGCCTCTAGAAACACCAAATCCTGGGTATTATTTCTTGTTCTAGACTCCTTTCCATATGACCACGAGTTATGACCATGGTCCAACTCCCTTCGCAACTTCGTGCTTCAGATATTTTGCAAGAAACTGACGCCTTTTCCCTGATCTCTGAATCAACGAGATATTTGGGGTTGGATCTATGGTCCACACTCCTTCGATAGCCAACGAATGTGATCTGCTACTTGATTTCGGCGTTCGGAAGTTTTGAATGTTCCAACTCATTTTTCTCCCAAATTGATTCACACCCGAATCAAAGAATTGAGCACCATGTGCTCCAACTATTAGCGATTGGAATTTTCCCTCTACTATATGATGACACATGTCCACTTCAGACCAACGACCATGATCTCCTTCGCTAGATCACCCTTCATGATTTTTTAGATACTCGGCCTTTACTTTCCTCCGAAGGAATCTTCCCCTAAAAATCATGGATCTCTGCCACGTGTCCTCTTTGGATCCGATGATCCATTTCTCCTCTCTCTTCGTGACTTCATGAAAAATCAAATTTTGCTCCATGCAAATCTCCTGGGTCTCTTCCTTACAAATTATCTTATCCGTTGCCATGTATCTTACTCATAGCCAACGATTAGGATTGCTTCACATCTTGAGGAATTTGACAATCATCGCTCCTCAAACACCTTAAAACCTCTGAACTACGAAGTTTCATAGGATTCCATGGATAACCCCCTTACAACTCTCCCAGATCTAACGGTCTAGAACGATCCCTCTTCCTCCAAATGGATATCACATGTTAACTTGGGGAATCTTAAAATACAACACTCTATTGAAGACTTATCGTTGTTACCTCTTCTGATCTTGATCTTTCTTGAAACCTCTGACTCCATAGATCACCTTTTGGACACTTACTCGAATTTTGAATTTTGTGCAAACCTTGCAGCAAGTCTTCTTCCACGACTCAACTTCTCAGTGAGCGACTGTGCCTACTTTGCAACGGTTCTTTTCTCAACTCAATTTCTCCTCCTGAACAATAGAAATTAAGTGTGTTTTTTCCTACGCACACCTTTCAAGGTCTTCTTCACTTCTTCCCAAACAAAGCTTCAGGTTGTCTCTCCTGGATTTTTGAGTCAAAAGACTATGTCACGCATGCCTTGCAGATACTTAGTACTCTTTGCAAATAAAGTTTCAATTTATCTCTTCTGAGATCTAAGTAGAAACAAATCTTTAATGCACTCCTTGTGGACAATATGCACTTCTTGCAAATAAAAGATCAAGTTATCTCTTCTGAGCTTCTGAGTCGGAAAAAACTTTGTCAATGCACTCCTTGCAGACAATATGCACTCCTTACATAAGCTCGTGAAGAGAAACAATTGAAACTCATATAAACTTTCACAGATTCATACATTCAACTCTGTAAATGCATTCATAACATAAGAACAAGTAAATAAAATAGAATTGCAATTAAACAAAAATCATACCATTCATTCATTCAAATAGACACAACAATAGAAACACCAGACATTTGGGATCAATGCTTCTCTGTTATATTAATTCAAATGAAAATGTACATGGGATCATACAATACTGATAAAATCCAACAGTCTCTATAGAAACTACAGTAACAAAAACTATCAACAGCTATATCAATAACTTTAGCAGCCTCATTTGGGCATACAATACATTTATTTATAAAAGAGGGATCATATATATTTTCCCTCTGACTACCTTAGTGTTATTTTATTGAATTAAAATCTTTCAACTACTAATGATTTATTACAATAAATGTTCAAGACAGACAAATAAGAGCAAATGCTTCGAATATGTACTTCAATATACTACATTAAATAAAATACATCCCCCATCGATCGCATGTGATCATTCAACCTCCAAACATTTAAGATCATCTTTAATTACAATATTTTCCAGATATTACATTGATATGCCAACTTTAAAATTCAAAACACTTCAAAATGCGCGCTAGGATGCTGAGTTGTCCTCCACTCTCTCTTTGGTGAAGATGCTCCTGCATCATACTACTCTGGAAAAAAATTCATGGACTCTTGTCCATGAGCTCATGCACTGACTTTCCATGCTTCTGGATATATTCTTCGTTTACCCAACTGCCATTTTCTATTGGGTGTCCTTTCCACTTTACCAAATATTCAAAATATGTCTTCCTCTTAGTCTTCTTACTAGTCCTCTGATCTATGATCTTCTCCATTTGTGGATTTTTTGCTACAGGCATCTGCTTCTCCCACTGAATTTGTTTTTGATCTTTTGATCCTCTTGTGTCATATTCCTGGTAAGGATACAAGTCTGAAATGTTGAACATGGGAGATATACCCACACCCTATGGCAGCTCTATCTCATAAGAATTAGCATCAAATTTCCTTAGGATCTTGCATGGTCCTATTTTCTTCATTTTTAGTTTGTTATATGTTCCCCTTAAGAACATTTCCTTCCTAAGATGTTACAGAAATTGATCTCTCACTTCAATTGGAAGTTCTCTCTTATGTTGATCAACTATGCGTTTGTATTCTCTGCTGCTACTCTGTAATTTCTCTTTGATTTGATTATGAATCTTCTTCATCTCTGCAACGAAGTCTTCTGCTCCAGCTCTTCTGAATTCATTCTACTCCAGATCTCCCAACTTTGATACTCCTCTCAGAGTCATCCCATATACTATTTGGAATAGAATTTTTCCTGTACTTCTATTTACTGATTCATTATATGCAAACTCTTCTTGTGACAGAATTTGATCCCATTGGCTATGATGTTCGGTGACCAAAATACTTAGAAAATTCCCTAAAATTTGATTTACCACCTCAGTCTATCCATCCATTTGAGGGTGATATGCAGAACTAAATGATGGTTTTGTTCCCAATTTCTTCCACAATGTTCTCCATAAATGACCAACAAATTTAGTGTCTTTGTCTGAGACAATACTCTTGGGAAACCCATGAAGTCTCACAACTTCCTTGAAAAACAAATTTGCAATGTGTGTTGCATCATTGGTTTTATGGCATGGGATAAAGTGTGCCATCTTTGAGAATCTATTAGCTACCACAAAAATGGAATCGCTTCCCTTTTGTGTCCTTGGAAATCCCAACACAAAATCCATTCTTATTGCATCCCAAGGCCTATCTGGAATAGGAAATGGTTGATACAATCCAGTTTTTTGTTTCTTTCCTTTTTCATGCTGGTAAATCTTACATTTGTTCACAAACTTCTTCACTTCTTCCCTCATACCTGTCCAATAGTATGAACTATTTAACTGTGCAAATGTCTTTTCATGGCCAAAATGTCCTGCTAGACCTCCACTATGTTTTTCCTTTAGCAGATTCTCTCTCATTGAACACTTTGGTATGCACAATTGACAACCTTTAAAAACAAATCCATATTAAATCAAATACTCTGTCCAATGGCTTTTGTCTCTGCACACGGAATTTTCACATGCTTCATATGCCTCTTTAAAATATGGATCATCGCAATACATCTCCTTAAGGTGTTCAAACCCTAAGGTTTTCACTTGAAATTCCTACAGAATAATACATCTCCTACTAAATGCATCAACAAATTTGTTAGCATTTCTAGAAATATGTTTAATTACAAAAGTCATTTTTTTCATAAACTCTATCCACTTGGCATGTCTTTGATTTAACTTCTCCTTTTTGGTTATGCATTGTAAAGCTTGATTATCGCTATACAAACCAAATTATCATGGAACCAGAGAGTGCCTCCATTTATTTAAGGCTTGAATTACTGCATAAAAATGTTTATCATATGTGGATTAATTTCTCTTGGTATCATTCAGCTTCGTAATGAAATATGCAACATGCCTATTATATTGGCTCAAGATTGCTCCAATTGCAACTCCACTAGCATCACATCTTACTTGAAATGTCTTCCCGGAATATGGAAAGACCATAATCAGTTGTTTTGTTATCTTCTCCTTTAATATCCTGAAGCCTTTCTCAACTTCTTCTGTCCACTTGAAAGACTTGCATCTATTCTTCACCATATCTAGCATAGGTGTACAAATTCAACTGAAATTTCTAATGAACTTCCTATAGAAACTTACTAACCCATGGAAGCTCCTCACCTCAAATATGATCCCTGGTGATGGCCATTCTCTGATTTCTTTCACCTTCTCTGGATCCATATTCAACTCATTTGAAGAGATTACAAAACCCAAGTAAATGAGTTATGTATTCATAAAAGAGGACTTCTTCAGATTTATCAACTTCTCCTTCTGCAATCTTCTCATTACCAATGTTAAGTGTCTCAAATTCTCTTCTTTAGTTTTACTAAAGACCAATATATCATCCAGATATACAATCACAAACTTACCAATAAAATATTTTAATACCTCATTCATCAACCTCATAAAAGTACTTGGGGCATTTTTTAACCCAAATGGCATAACAAGCCATTCATACAACCCCTCATTTGTCTTGAAGGTTTTTTTCCACTCATAACCTTCTCTCATCCTTATCTAGCGATATCCACTTTTCAGATCTATCTTTGAAAAATAATTTGCTCCACTCAAACAATCCATTAAGTCATCCATCCTTGGTAAAGGAAATA
>SNQJ01S0079330.1:0-19865 GCA_010110895.2 Picea sitchensis | reverse complement strand
TAACTATTTGGAGTGGAATCCAAAGATTCTACTTCTTCTCAGAATTAGAGGCTTATACCAAATAACCATGGCAATGGAAGTAGATCTTGATTCCGTCGATGAGAAAAATGACTTTATCAATAGACAAGATATGTCCATAGGATTTATCTTCTTGTTTATTTCTCCAGAAATTCTCCACCAAGTATATGAAGAATCACAAGAATCAAATTCAAATGAATTATGGACCTGATTGGAGGTTCTATTTGGGAATAAGGAAGATTGTGAATATTTCATGCAGGAGGTTGAAAAGATAGAGCCAAAAGAGAAGCCATCAGAAGATCAAGCCTCTTATTATGAAGAGTCTTCTACAAAAGTATTTGCACAAATTTGTATTCCATTAATTGAAGATCATGTCTACTCCATTTCAGATCTTTTTTCTAAAATTCATGTGGAAGATATATGGCATGCATCTCAGGAGTCACATTTAGACATTTTTCTATGCGCAATGCATGCATCTCATGAGACAAAAAGGGAGCCGCGCACATCAGACTCAATTATGATACTTTTTGAGCACAATTTGCAGAAACAAATTGTCTATTTTAATTCCTCTCGAAAAAATATCCAATTTCAAAAAAACAAATCGTCTGAAACAGAGTCTGGGAAATGAAGTTATGATCATTTTAAAATCAACAAAATTTCAACATATTTATGGAAATGGCCGCACAGTTTTCAAAGTTTCATCCAAACCTTATTTGAATCTTCTTCATTACAATAAGAGAAATTGGATATGTGTGGACATTTCAATGGTGCATCTACTTGATCATATCCGTGCAGACATATACATCTTCATCAAAATCTTCAATGAGCACAAACTTGCACAGTTGCAAGGTCTTCTTGGAGTGAAGGACAAGGTTCCTTAGCAACTGCTTTTTGTTCCTTCTCATTTTATTTTTTTATACATTATAATTTGAGGGGGGGGTGTTCCCATGATTTTTTCCCTCTTTCCTCGTTTATTTCAGTGTATATTTTGTATTTGGGTACCTAACATGGCCTCATTGTCGGGACCCATTCTTTATTTTTACCTTAGTGATGTTCAAGGGGGGTGCTGGAGTTACTTCACACAAATCTATGATTTATTTTTCCTAGGGTTTTTCCTTGTTTATTAGTCATTATTAGTCACTTATCCAATCTCCTAATTTTTAGGAGATAATATTCCACCTAAAGAATATTCTCTTCAGTTTGACTAGTTGAGTGGAGTCTAGATGATGCATTGGTATTGTCACCATCCAACATTGGGATCATCACCATGCTAATGTACACTTTCCTTGGGATCATCACTAGACTGAAGCATTACCCTTTATCCCTTTATCTACTCCTCACTACACTTTATTCAGTCAGTTAACTGAAGACCGGTTGACTAGTTAGCTCACCTAGGTGGCAGTTCACTCGCGTAACTTCCTGAGAGACTAGACTAGGTGGAAGTTCACTCCCATAACTATTGGTATTTGTCCAGATCACTCTATACCACCACTATGGCTCATTAGTTACTCATGTATCATATATATATTGTAAATATTCACTCTTTGAGTGTGGAATATGGATAATGAGAATTCTTCCATTCTTTCTCTCCTGCTTCTTCTTTCTCAATTTCTCTCTGCAAATGTGTGTAGTATTTTCTAGCTAGATCTATTATGTCCAGGTTCAACACATTTACAGCAGCAAGTCTTCTTTCACGACTCAACTTATTAGTGAGCGATTGCGTACACCTTGTAACAATTTTTTTCTCAACTCAATTGCTCCTCCTGAAAAATAGAACTTAAGTGTGTTTCCACCTACACACACCTTCTAAGGTCTTATGCACTTCTTCCCAAACAAATCTTCAAGTTGTCTCTCCTTAATTTCTGAGTCAAAATAATTTTTCACGCATGCCTTGTGAATACTTAGTACTCTTTGCAAATAAAGGTTCAAGATATCTCTTCTGAGCTCTGATTCGAAATAGACTCTGTCAACTCACTCCTGGTAGACAATATGCAATTCTTGCAAATAAAAGTTCAAGTTATCACTTCTGAGTCGAAAAAGACTTTGTCAACGCACTCCTTGCGGACAATATGCACTCCTTGCATAAGCTTGTGAAGAGAAACAATTGAAATTTATCTAAACTTTCACAGATTCATACATTCAACTTTGTAAATGCATTCATAACATAAGAACAAGTAAATAAAAAAGAATTGCAATTAAACAAAAAGCCTACCATTCATCCATTTAGATAGACACAACAATAGAAACGCCAGAGATTTGGGATCAATGCTTCTTTGTTATATTCATTCAAATGAAAATGTACATGGGCTCATAGAATATTGATAAACTCCAACAGTCTCTATAGCAGCTACAGTAACAAAAACTATCAGCAACTATATCAATAACTTCAACAGCCTCATTTGGGCATACAATTCATTTATTTATACAAGAGGGCTCATAGATCTTTTCCCTCCGACTACCTTAGTGCTATTCTATGAATTAAAAGATTTCAACTACTAAGGATTTATTACAATAAATGTTCGAGATAGACAGATGAGAGAAAATGCTTCCCTTCTCTTTCCTTCTTCAAATTGAGTGTCCACAGAGATGATTTGTTTTTTGAATGAATTGTTTTTCTTCCTTTCTTTGTTTAGCTCATTTAAAGAACTGATTAATTCAGCATCAAGATCTACTTCACCTTCTTCTTCTTCGCTTTTAGGAGTTTTTTTATTAGTTTCCATACCCATAAAGAGTACCTTTTTAGAGTCACTATCACTTTCATTATCGTCATCATATGAGGAAATTTCTTCTCTTGAGTAGATATTTTTCTTGAAGAATTTCCTTTTATCACCTTTCCTATTTCCCTTTTTATATTTATTTAATTTCTTGGCATTCTCTTCTTCATAATTATTTGAGTTCTTAGCATAAGGACACTTATTTTCAAAATGACCAATTTTACCAAAATTAAAACATTTTAATGGAAGCATGCCTTTGTAATTTTCAGTTCCTCTCTTCAACTTTCTTATGAAGTTGGATATTTCTTCATCCTCATCTGAATCATCGCTACAACTGCAATTTTACTTTGACTCAGGATTTTTCTTCTTCTTTTTCTTCTTAAATCCTTTGAAAGATTCTTCTTTCTTGGATGGATTTTTTTGTTCTATTCTCATTTCATAAGCTGTAAATATTCCATGTATCTCATCCATGCTTATCGAAATCAATTCTTCTCTTTATTATAGTGCTAAAATATTAGAATCAAATCTCATTGGAAGAGATCTTAGTACCTTTTAAACAATCATATATTTGTCAACTTCTTCTCCCAATCCTTTAATTATATTCACTGTTTTATCAATTCGTAAAATGTTAACTGGAATGTCTTCATCTTCCTTGATTTTCAATTGTTCAAATTGACCTATGTAAGTTTGAAGCTTTTCCACTTTGACTTTGGCATCTCCTTCATAAAAATTATGAAGTTTTTCCCAAATCTGCTTTGCAAAATCAAAATGCATAACCTTGAGATATACCAAATCAACTAGGCCATTTAGGATAGCATATTTAGGCCTCAAATTATTTTGGATAATTTTCTTCCCATCGTTATTTGTTGGTGGAGTGGAAGGCTCTTTGTGTCCATCTACTACTGATTGCCAAACATCAAATCCTTGTGCTTGTACATAAGTTTTCATTATTATGCTCTACAAGGAATAGTTATGTCCATCAAACTGTGGTATTACATTCTTATACAAATCGGTTCTCTCCATGATCTACCTTCTAGTGGTTAAATTGTTTTCTTGAAGGACTGAATCTGATACCAATTGTCGTAATACTAAGAGGTGGTGGTGAATCAATATGATCAATTTTTACCACTTTCAATCACAATATATAATCTTCAACTTTATCAATGATATATCATTTATGATTGCATTCAATATATCATGAGCATATGACCAAAATCAGTACCATTCAACAATATCACATCAGATACAAAATACACCAAAAATTATGTGGAAACCCAAATGGGAGAAAACCATAGATTTATTTTTTATATATATCAAGAATGCATGTATAGGAAGCACCAACTTCCAAATTATCCAGCACCAACTAAAAGGAGGCACCAACCCCCTAATTTACATGAACCAACCTGAAGGAAGCACCATCTCTTTGAGTTCTTCGGCACTAACTGGAAGGAGGCTACCAACCCTTGATTTACAAGAACCAACCTGAAGGGTGCACAAAATCCCTGAATTCTATTGCACCAACTGGAAGGAGGCTACGACCCCCTAATTTACAGGAACCAACTTGAAGGAAGCTCCAACTCCTTGTGTTCTTCGACATCAATCGGAAGGAGGCTACAACCCCCTTTCCATTACAATATAGGCCCTTTTATAACATATGTGGTGGCTGAAATCCCCATGTGTAAGGTAAAAAGGACCTAAATTCCAATGATTAAATGAACCAAACCAAAAGGGGAATGCCATAAAAAGTGTCCAGGATATTTGAATTCCATTAAAAAACACACAATGGATAAATCCTTCTATCTAAAGCATGCATGTTAATTTTTTCTTAGGGCATGTTCACTAAGAAAAAAAAGGTGACCATGACCAATAAGAGCCAAGTTGTTTGACTTTATACCATGAAAGGGACTTGAAAATAGAGGCAACACAAGCCTAAAATGAATCCCAAAGAGAAGTGAAAAACAATATTTTTTTGTTAGAAAACTTCAATAAACTAGGAATATTAGTTTTTCATTAGCAAAAAAATAAATGAGAGGAGCATCAAACACTATATTTGTTTGTGATTCCCCGAGTTCATCCAAAGTGCAGAATAAAGGGAATACGCACTAGAAGCCTAAAAAGTAGAAAAATGTTAATAATTCTAAATGAACTTATAATGGTGCATAGATATTTAAATAAAAAAATTGTTAGTTTGAATAGGGTTCTTTAACTATCTATTTCTACACAGGTCGAACACCTGAAGAAAAACATACACACACATATCAAATATTAGCAAACCAATTTTTATGTGGTTAAAACCCTCAAAGAGATAAATAATCCACAACCTTATGGTTACACTTGTATTTGTCACCCTAGGCCTTGAAGAGAACCTAATGATGTCATTATTTTTAAATCATGAGTTGTACATAAGAAATCGCTTTTAAATAACCACATTTAAGCCTATTCTCACCTTTAATAGGGAGGAGGGTGGTCTGTCACAACTTCCTCATAGAGAAGTTGTAGTCAGTCGTTGGTTTCCCATACACAACACATGACCACCCCTAAGATCTTCTATATTTGGAGAGTTATGAGGAGATCAATGTGATATTGGTTGGACATTATGCATTATTGAGAATATAATTTGTGCATTACCTATCTGTGCCTAGTTCACATTCCATGAACCTATCTCCAATATTCTCTACATTCCTATAAGGAGAGGCCAAATTGGGGTAACGAAAATCTAGTAAGTCTAGTATCAAGAGTCCCCATGCTAGTGGAAAGAAATTCAAGAGTCCTTTTGTCATAATTTACTAAAGCGTTGGGTGTTGGAAATCAACACAAGGGACAAAATAATCCTAGCTGAGAGAGTCCATCATATTTTTATAGTGATATGGGTAATTTCCTCATTTATTCCAACCAAGAAAGGGTGGCTAGGAAGGTGCTCAAGGAACTCATATCTAGGAGTGAAGCAAGAGAATCAAGGTTAATCTTCACTTGTTGTAATTCTTTCTATAAATATGGATCTATATTATTTCCCCCCTCCAAACATTTTGTCAATATTTGTTATGTTATTTATGATTCAATTTTGGTGTATCTAATAGTCCTTGAGGTATTATATTATATTTTTTGCATGCAATCATCCCTTTTGTGCAAAAAGATTTGATAAAGGTTTTTCGTTTGTTTTTTGTGTAGGTATCAAGTATAAGAGGGTGCTAGAATATGGATCTTAAGATATTCTTCATAAAGATACATTTGAACAACCATCAAAGGAAGGTAAGATATCATTCTTCTCGTCTCCTTAACATAGTTTGTGTGTATGCATTAAATCTAGGTGGAATCCATAGTGGTCTATCCTATGATATGTCATTGACTATAATAAGATTAGTGAGAGGGATTATCTGTATGTAGACAAGTTTCTCTACAATAGAATTGGTGAATCCACTAGTGAGGAAATTATTTTTTTTTTCCTTTGTTTTTAGGGAGTTTCCTTTGTTTTTTTTCATCCGTTTAAGGTCTTGTAGAATCTATATTATGATTTGATCATTTATGGGTGCATGCAAGTTAATTTACCTTAATTGTAGGTTCAGTTTGCTAAATATTTCCTAGAATTCCCTTGTGGTCATGTATTTTCTCTATAACAGATGTGGTCAGTCATGTACTTCTTGTATACAACCCTCTATCATGATCTCTATTCACCTATTGCATGATAGAAACCAGTGGCCAATATAATCTATTTGTTAATTGATTTTCAATCTGGTGGGCTCGAATTAGATTGTGTTTACCAAACACAAATTGAATATTTTCCCAAGCTTCACGTGGGTCATTAATTCCTTGAAGGTAAAACTGTAAATCATGAGAGATGGACATTCCAATTAATCCACGTGATTTGTCATTTTTATCATCCTATTTGGCTTTCTTTTCGACATCAGTGGGAGTGTTTTCTTTTCCCAAGGTAATCCAGTACAATAATTTACTTCTTATTATATCCTCCATATGGGATTTCCATGAGAAGTAGTTGGTATTGGTAAACAAAATATCACTTTGAGAAGCCATATTAAAATATGTAGATAATACAGATTCAAAAGTTTAAACCGATGGTATGGATGGAAATCTCTTGAAAGAATAGGCTATTTAAAAGAAAATGGCATTGAAAATGGAATCTGGATGTGAAATTTATGCCATTTAAAAAAAATCATAAATAGTAACCAAAGAGCCACATGGCAGGTAGAAGTTGGACCACGTGGTGATGCCCCTTAGAATTGAACTCAAGACCTCTTGTTAAATAAAGAAACATTCAACCAAGTTAACTAGTGAAAGAAACATGACAATCTTAATGAAGGAGGATGGGGTTGTTTTTGTTGTTGTTGGAGCTTTGCTTAGAAGTGCATGCTTACCCAAAAAAACCTTGTTTATGTGTGCTCATACAAAAAAAAAGTGATTTTTTTTTAATTGATAAAACAATGGGGTTAGATCTTTGTTAGCTTACCCCCAAAAATGCAAGTTTTCTCGTTGTTTTTTATTTGCTAAGCTCACATGTAGCAACACAAAGAAAAGAGCATATGCAAAAAATAAAACACTTTATGCTCTGATTCTAATTTTCCAAGATCACATAGAGTGAACGACAAAGAGAATACATATACTGGAAAGAATATCAACTCAAAAATAAAAACAAAAACCGAAATATTAACTCTATAATTTTTTTAAAAGGGCGTATTCAAGCTTTATACCTCCAAATTTGACTAAAATGGTTGTATATTGGGAAAATACAAACCTTTTTTAGTGAAATGATTGGATTTTTAACTCAAAGAAGCACTCTAAATACAATGGAACATTCCTCTCAACCCAAAAAAGTACAGAAACAGAATAAACCTGAAGTGTGGAAACAAAACTTCAAATCTTGATCTACAACATGAGCAAGTCTTCAAACGAGCTCTGATACCATGTTCGAAAAAACAAGTTATTCTAACACAAGAAGAACACCTTTAGTAACCCCTCACACAACCAAATCAAAAATCAACACACCGATGTTTTTACGTGGTTAAAACCCAAGAAGAGGGAAACATCCCATGGCCCTAGCCAATGTGGTCACGTGAGGAAATATATTAATGAAAAAAATAAAAATATTTTACAAGAGAGTTTCTCACAATCAATCATCNAGAAGAACACCTTTAGTAACCCCTCACACAACCAAATCAAAAATCAACACACCGATGTTTTTACGTGGTTAAAACCCAAGAAGAGGGAAACATCCCATGGCCCTAGCCAATGTGGTCACGTGAGGAAATATATTAATGAAAAATAAAAATATTTTACAAGAGAGTTTCTCACAATCAATCATCAATAAATGACCCTTTGTGCTCTTTAAATAGAGATCGTGGACCAATCAGGTGTTAATCTATGGATCAATGTAGTCGTTAAGAATGAGGAGAATATGAGTCATTAGATCACTCTATGTCTAGAACATATCGTGATCATTAGATTACATAATTACAAATGCATACTAAATAAATGCACATTTACCTAAAAACACATTAGACCAAGTTGATCTTAATTATATCCTAAGTGTCTAAATATCCTAACAAAATTTATACCCTATAACACAAAATAAAACATTGAATCCAATGCACCATAAGAAGGAACATTATCACTTGTTATAAAAATCATTGCACTTGAAGAAAAAACTAAAAAAATATATTTTAAACCAATGTAGTGTAAGGAGGAACATCATAACTCTATATTAAAAGCAATGCAAGTAAAGAAGAAACTTAAGAACTTCATGCTCAAATTAAAGCACCTTAAAGATAATCATATTAATTTTGATGCTAAAATCAATACAATCTAAAAATGAACATGATTCTACATTGGAATCAATGCACCTAGAGAAGGAACTTAATAATTTGATGCTTAAATTAGCATTATAAGAAGGATTATATTAATTTGGTGTTTAAATCAATGTAGATATAAAGGTTAAGAATCCATATACATAAATAAAAGTTTCAAGTAAGTTTTGAAAGTCAAACAATGGTAACCCACAACATCTACATTGCAACAATGATTATGCCCCACCAAGGCCACAAAGTTTTCTCAGCTTCATTTCCACAGCCTCCAATTTCATTTGTGACTCAAAACCATAATGCTTTTGACATTTATCTCAATCATATTGTTGATTTTACATTTGTATACTTCTTAATATAAGTAATGACTTATTATTTCTATGCTTAAGTTAAAATTTATATAATTATATAATGAGTTATTAAATTATTTCTCATGTTTTCTCCTAATTCTAAATTTTAGGATTTTATGTTCATTCATACATGGTTTAAAATCCTCAATATATTATATACTATGTTATATGAGTGTAGGTTATCCCTTAGGTTTTCCATTATATAAGTGTAGGTTGTTCTTGAGGGACACATACACTCATCACATCATGAACCAAAAACCATTGATTTATATGGCATTTGAGAAGGGTTTTGGCTAGACTGGTTGGTAACTTTATAAATTTCTGATATCGAATTTTCCACTAGAATTCTCCTTTAAAAAGATTTAATTGGTTTCTCAACCTTATGAGCGTTAGCAGGTTTCTTACTTTAATTAATTATAATGACAACCATCAAACAAATTTCATATGTGTTGAAAAACAAATCATTTTTTTTAAATAATAAAATATCTTAATTATCATATTAAAGAAATAATGCCCATGAGTGCACAATGATGTTAAAGTATAGATAATAGTGTTTATATGTGGAGAAATCCATTTACAATCAACCTATAATGAATTAAAATTAGTTAATTAGTTTTCATGTGTTTGGGTATGAATTTTTCCATATGTCCCATGGACAAAAGATGGAAGCCTTTATCCTTTGTATTGAAAACTTTCCCTCTATTTAAAAAAAGTTCAAGTTCAAGTGAAAAACATTGCAATGTAAATCCACATTATTCCAATATACATTATATCCTTCTTTTTGAAATAATATGCTTACATTATATCATTATCATATAAATACAAGTATTAATAATATTTATATTTTTAAATAAATCCATATAATAACATACAACATTTAAATCTTTTGGTTATGTATATATGGTGTATTTATGTAAATCCATGTATTGATAACCATACATTATATCACTCACATATTACATCATTGATTATTTGAGTTAATATACTTACATTATATTTCATTTATTTTTTTTGTTTGTTAATTTGTCAAAATCACCGGGGGATGGCAACCAGCCTGAGCCACACCAACCCTTAACATGATTGGATTTTTTGTCCCCCTATGACTTTAACAACACGGAGTGGCTTAACAACACACTCCGTCACCGATTGTCCTACACAACCATTTATTAGAATTTGAGTTAATATAATTGCATTATATCATTTTTACATTGTAACCTTCTCCGATATAGAACATGGTTTGAGTGAATATATTTGTATTACATTTTTCTTATTAATAAACATTTTTATTAAACATGTCAAAATATTTTTATTATTTAAATTAATATACTTACATATTTCATTTATTAGGATTTGAGTTAATATAATTGCATTATATCATTTTTACATTACAACCTTCTCCCATGTAAAACATGATTTTTACATTATAACCTTCTCCCTTCTCCCATATAGAACATGGTTTGGTTTGAGGGAATATATTTGTATTACATTTTTTATTATACATGTGAAAATATTTTTTTAATTAATTAATATATATAAGATTGTCTTGGGACAAATCTGTTTTGTCACTTTTGAATCCAGAAGCTGTAATCCTTTAGGGATGATGAATCAGTCAGTAGGAGCCAGTTTGTTTTTTCCTCAACCTGGGGACTCAGTGGAGACTAATCTTTTTTAAATATATATATATATATATATAAACCAGGAAGAAATCAGGATATTGAATAATAAAATATATATTATGTTCCCTAAACAGGTAAAACAATCATGCACCAGCGACTACGTGGCCCTTGTTGCACTGTAATGGCAAGCTGGAACACCTCCCTCCTGTAAAGAAGAAAGCAAAGCAAATGGACCCCCCGCACCCATGAGGACAGAAGCAATTAACAACCAAAGTTCCATGTACATCTCCTTCCACTTTATCAAATATTTGAATTTTGATTACGATGGTACAGCGGATGGAGAAGCCATATCACTCCATAAGCGCAGCTTTTATACAGGGATACATGCCAAAACACATTCCTGCGGGTAGTAGGGCAGCCACTGCTGGTCGTCACGAGGCATCGAAAAGTTTGAACGTGACATGGAATTCTTTACATGTGGGATGTTCTGAAGCGAGTCAAATAAGTCCAAACCGGAAATGGCCAATTCAGGCAACATTGGTTTTTTTTTCGATGTGGGATTATTCTGTGAAATAGAGCCTGTACGATCAAAGATCATAATGAAGTCCGATATGGAAAAGCCCAGATACCACTGGATTGCTTTTGCAGTTGACGAGATGTTTTCGGTCTGTATCGGGAAATCAGATATTCGCTACTGTGACTTCTGTTCGGTACATTTTTGGGCAGATGAATTTGGCTGTGTGTTGGAGTTGACGATACCAAAGTGTCTATTATCGTCTTATTTTCGACCAATAAATGTATACAACTGTTTTTATTCTTATCAACCCGATCAAGTTCATGAAGCTACTGATCGCTTTTAATGTGGCTGCTCTATTGATGGATTGATAGCGATCTCTCAAAATAATTGAGTACAATTCCTTCTTCAAATGAGCCCAAATCCATGAATATATATATAATTTAATAATTTTTATTCTTACTAAATGACAAGGATGATGACAATTTTCTCTATTTAATAAGATTAATTTTGATTTAGGTCATTTCTTAAAATAATAATTAATTAATTTGCTTTAACATTTTATTTTTATACTTGAAAAAGTTGTAAAAAATCTTTTTTAATTCTCCATAATAAGCATATTTAGAACATTTTAATAAAAGTGATTTTAATCTTCTACTTTTTTTTAGTATCATAAATAATATTACCTTAATTATCATTTTTCCTTTATTTCTTTATCACACCACAATTTTTCTTTAAATTTAATGTTATAATGTTTTTTTATGATATCAGTATCCATAAATAACTTTAATTAAAATTTGAACAAATCCTTAAAAACATATTATGTTTTATGTTAGTTGTCTTCTATCATATTCAAAATTTTAATATTTATATTCAAATTTTATTTTTTCAAAATAATTGTGTCATTTCTATTAAGTAACTAATAGTTCTAGAAACTCATCCTCAAAACCCAATGAATATACCATAAAAACTTTAACTCCAAGTAATATTGACCATTTGGGAAACTTTAACTCCAAGTAATATTGACCATTTGGGAATGGACTCCATTAGATAGAGAGTCCAAGATCAAAAAGTTATTTTTTTACAAATTGACTATTTATTCATTTGCTAAAGGTGTTGTAGAAATCTCTTACAAAGAAGAAAATATTTCATTCCCACTTTTAGATTCTCAGAGTTAAGGGTTTTTATAAATACTGAAATTTTAATTTGAATGTTTTTTCATTAGATCCTGTAAAGGGAAGGCAACATTAAAGCTAATTAAAATTGTTAATCTTTAAATTTTACAATTTAAAATACTATGGATGTTTAATTTTTTTTCTTAAGGAGAAATTTGTAAATTATATTTATTTATATAAGCACAAGAAGGAGAAAAAGTTGAAAATATTTTTTAAATTTTAAGAATATATTTTATTATTTTATTAAAATGTTCATAATACCATATGCAAAAATAATAAATGGAAAAAAGTGTGTATGATATGTAGATTTTTAGAAATTCTAAATATAAAATAACTAATCTTTAAATAATATTAAATTCAAATTTTATATAAAATTAAATTTTCAAATTTTTAAAATAGTATTGAAATTTAGTAAAACTTTTTAGGGTTTTTGAGAGAAATTTAAATCAACCATATATTTTGTATTTAGGTTTATTATTAAATTAATTATACTTATTATTAAATTAAAAGTTATTTTTTTAATATTAATAGATAAAATCTTCAAAATTTAAATAGTATTTTTTATTTTTAAAATTTTTTACTAAAAATTAATAAAACATAAATTAAAAAATAATAAAAATATTATAAAATTATAATTTTTCTTTTGTAAATAAAATCATTTAAAAAACCAAATATATTGTAAAATGATAATTCATTTATAATAACTAAAATATTAAAAATTTCCAAAATTATTAATATTTATAAAAAAATTAAATATATTATAAAATACTATTCATTCATAAAAACTTAAATACATTCTAAAATTCTGCTTGCTTCAAATTTACATCAAGATGACTTGTGGATGATTTATTTTCTTATATTTTGGTATTAATGTAATCTTCTTTAAAGCTTTCTTTGAATGGGAAGAGATGCAAAGGCATTCAAAATGGATAATTTATATTTATTGAGAAATATTTATATATAAATATAAATTTAATTTAATAAAATTAAAATATACAAGTAAAAGTGAAAATGAATATTAAAATGATATTTTGATTTTGAAATAAGATTTAAAAATATTTTTATTTGATTAAGAGTTTGTTTTTTTATTTAAGAAAAGTAATTAATCATTGAAAAATAAGTATATAGTGAAAATGAAAGTTTACCTCTTCCACCCTTCCACCCACCAAGTGTTATTTTAAATAATATAGTTTTCCTTAAATAATAATGATGAGTCAATTAACCTTCACTTTACTGATAATAACAAATAATTACTATCTCATTATGAATTAACAAATAGATTATAATAAACTTAAAAAGTCAAACCAATATTTATTATATATATATATCTACTTTTCAAAAATATTCTCAAAGGGATCATTAGTTGTTGACACGTCTTTCTAAGATTTATAATGATAGGTCTGTTGAGTCAAACATACTTTAAGGTTGAAATGGTGATTTAGTCCAGAGATGGCATGATGAGGGGGTAGAAGCTTTATCCCCGTGCAATATCATTACTAATGGCACACATTGAGATGACTTGTAACCCAATAGAAAGTTACCATTCTCCCACCCATGATTTACCCCCAAAAGGTCAAAGAGGCGTTTGAGGGATCTCGTCCATGTCCACCCTATCTGCTTAATAGTCTTCCCATGAATTATCATAAAGTGTACTTGGTTGAAATTTGTCCATATCAAACCATTCATCTCTTAGGGATGAGATAGTATTTGTTTTTGCTTTTTTCTTCACCAGAATTGAGTAATTTTTTTATTTTACAATGTTGGTTTGGTGATATGTAGGTTTGCATGTTGTAGGTGTTTTTAAGGAGTTTTCATTTGATCTGTATTGTTTTTAATGTAGTAATCTAATTGTTTTACAGCACTATTAAAAATGTCATGTTTTATTAAATTAAACAAAAAAAATCAATTTAACTGTTTTACAACATTATTAAACAGTATTATTTTTTTTTATTTTTTTTAATATTATGTATATTTTTACTAATGATATGATATTTTTGAATAAAGTTTAATAATGCAATGTAATTAGTTGAATTAATTTTTTTTTTGTATTAAATTAGGTTTTTTTTAAATGTTTTCCAAAAAACAATGATCAATGTTTTACCACACATAATGAGAGTGTACAATTCTCACTGTGAGTTATTCTTGTACCTTTATCAACGTTTTACCATATATTGATTCTGTATGGTCCTAGGAGTTATTCTTTTAGATTTAATGTTTTATTATACTTGTTGTGGCATGGTATATAGCATTTCATTAACCAATGAATGCATATTATTTTGGGAGTTATTCGTGTAACTTTATCAATGTTCTACCATATTTTGAGTGTGTATTATCCTAGGAGTTATTCTTGTAGATTTGATGTTTTATTATACTTGTTGTGGCATGATATATAGTATTTGATTAACCAATAAATGCATATTATTTTGTTAGTGGATAAAAAATAATTACATGTATTTTATAGTTTTACTTGAGATATTAAATTTATTATTTTTCCACTCTTTAATGTGTAAGATAACAAGTTGACTCTGTTTTCCATAGTTTTACATTAAATATTAAATATTATTAATTTTCAACTATATTTAATGTGTAAGATAACAAGTTGAACCTTACACTTATGTTATGAAAAAACAAATAATTTACTTATTCATAATGAACTAATATTCCTTATTTCTAAATCTCTCCATAAATCTATATTAATATAATTTTATGAATCAAAGATATTCATTTAATTTTATGTAACATTTGAAATCTTTATTAATATTTCTCTCTCTTTATATATGGATATATTTATATATATCCGATATATAATTTCAAAGACCCTATTCAATTATAACTAGATAAATCGAAATCTCATAGTTATTGTCACTATGCTCAACATTTCCAAATCTCTATTTTATAATATGCATATGATGTGTGCAAGTTATCGAAATGTAGAGTGGACACTCCACTCATCATAAGGGACAATAAAAAATTTAAGAATGATTGGATAGAATATGTTGGGGGAGGAATAAATAGGGTGCAATATAGTTGTTGGAGAGAGATGGTGCGAAATCGCTACCCTCACAGTCCGACCGCTCCCACCAGGACCTTCTCTCACCCAGGCCCGAAGAGTTAAAGAGCTCTTCCAACTCCCCTCGGGAGATCTCTCTACCCATAGCTCTCCTTCGACGATCTCCCCTTGGCTTCTCGAGAGATCGGGTTTCGCAGTATCGCGAAACTCGCAAACACAGTTCTTCTGCAATTCAAAACCCCGAACCCCGATGGGTCAAAGGTCAACGTTCTCATGCATGTCGGAGATTTCCCTTTCGGGATATCGCTATTCGCGATATCAACACTCTGAACTCCCAAACCCCGAGTACCGATGTACCGATTCCCCGATACAGCGCCACCTGTATTCTACTAGCTTCTGGGGTCCCACGTTGCCACGTCCCCTTCGGGATTTCGCGGATCGCGGATCCGTCCTACAAGAGTTCCCGCTGGTCGAGAACCCCGGTTCTCCGAACTCCAATATGATGGGATCTTGTGCCACCTGTCCTCCTGACGATCGACAACTCCCGTTAGTTCAGGAAATCGCTAATTGTGATTTCAGCGAGTATAAAACTCTCATCACCGTGAACTCCGATATGCCGAATCCCGATGGTCCATTCCCTCCTTGCGCCTAAGGGTTAAACCCCTCGCAGCTTCTCCTGGATCTGACGATCGACGAGATTTCACTATTCTCCTCGGCGAACTCTGGTCGTTGATTCTCCTCCTCGAGGGTTCCCTCCGCTTCAAGCTTCCTCCGACTTGAATCTTTTCTTGGGTCCTTCTCTCAGGACTCACGAAGGAACTATTCCTCCTGAGCTTGCCAACTCTGACTCCTCCAGAGACTCTGCACCCACTGCTCGCGCTCGACCTTCAACAACTCTCGAAGTGTTGAATTCTTCCAGACTCTGTGCACTCTCTGCAACAGTAGTCCCACACCTTCCTTTTCTCGAACTAGCTACTGAGACTTCGGGTTCGACCTGCACTTCTTTTGCACGCTCGAACAACCCAATTCGACTTCTGGGCAGATGAGAATAAGAGTCTAATTGTTGAGCCTCATCAACGCACTCTATGCGGATGAATTCAACTGCACTCTATGCAGGAATCTCCTGGCTCAAACAGAGAAACAATTGAAACTCATTCTCTTCTATCTTTCAAACTTCAGTTAAACCTCTGAAGTCACATGCACAGTATATTCAAAAGCAAATGCATACAAGAAAGCAAACATCCATGAGCATAATATCAACACAGAGAAACAACACAAACCATGGAGTTGAATCAACGACTCTCTTCTATTAATTCAATCTGTACATGGGTGTTCTTCACAGGTTCTCTGCTTTGCTCTACTCTTCTCTTCTAAATGCTTGACGATTCTGAATGATACAATAATACAAAGGAGGGTGCCTATATTCCTTTTTCCCTCTCGAATTCTACAACTATCAAATCTACAATTAATTTCTATCTAACAACATTAATCCTATTAAATGCCTTCCTATCTATTAAGGACGAGAGCTTAAAGGCTCAAGGTCCGTTTACAATACAAGTGCGCTTCTTCAAATCAATTCATTAATGTTTGGCGCAACCACATCAAGGTGAAATTCAAAAAGAAGTTTGTTGGCTTGTCCAGCTGTTCTCTGCTCTCGCGCTGGCTCGCTTGACGTGAGCGATGCTCCTGCATCATACTCCTCGGCTTGAAAATCTTCATGGGCTCCTGTCCATGAGCTCCTGCACAGTCTGTCCATGCTTCTGTATGACTGTTTCATTTTCCCATAGCATCCTCCACTGGGTGGTTCCTCCACTTCACCAGGTACTCAAAATACTGCTTTCCCCTGGTCTTCTTCCCTATTCGCTTGTCTAGTATGCACTCCATCTGCGGCTTCTCTGCAACTGGTAATTGTTTCTGCCACTGGATCACTGGTTCTTCAGTTCCATCTTTTGCTTCTCCAGCCCTATATGGGTATAAATCCGAAACATTGAAAATCGGAGATATCCCGATGCCCTCTGGCAATTCAATCTCATATGCATTCTCCCCGAATCTCTTCAGGACTCTGCATGGACCAATTTTTTTCATCTTGAGCTTGTTATATGTCCCCCTTGGGAACCTCTCCTTTCTTAAGTGCGCCAGAACCATATCACCAACTGCAAACTGAAGTTGTCTCTTCCGCTGATCGGCTCTGCGCTTATACTCTTGATTTGATTTCATCAGTCGTTGCTTCACCTGATTGTGAAGTTCCTGCATTGCTTCAACGAACTCTTCAGCACTAGCACTGCTAGTTCCAACCTGTTCTGACTCCCTGAGTTCAGAAAATCCCCTTGGCTATGTCCCATACAAAATCTGGAACGGGCTTTTTCCTGTACTCCGATTCACCGAATCGTTATACGCAAATTCTGCCTGTGGCAATATCTGGTCCCAACTGCTGTGGTGCTCTGTCACCAGGCTTCTCAACAGATCTCCCAGACTTCTGTTGACTACTTCGGTCTTCCCATTCGTCTGCGGATGGTAATCTGAACTAAATGCCAGATTAGTTCCCATCTTCTTCCATAGTGTCCTCCAAAAATGACCTATGAATTTGGTATCCCTGTCCAAGACTATGCTTCTCGGCAATCCATGCAATTTGACGACTTCTTTGAAAAACAAGTTTGCGATGTGTGTCGCATCGCTGGTCTTATGACAAGGAATAAAATGTGCCATATTCGAGAGCCTGTCTACCACCACGAAGATGGAATCAACTCCTCGCTGAGTCCTCGACAATCCCAAAACAAAATCCATATTGATCGCCTCCCATGGCCTCTTAGGTATGGGTAATGGATGATAAAACCCAGTGTTCTGCTTTCGGCCCTTTGAATGTTGACAAATTCGACACCTGTCAACAAAACTTTTTACATCTGCTCGCATGCCTGGCCAATAATACGATTCGCTCAGCTTGGCGAATGTTTTGTCATGTCCAAAATGACTTGCTAAGCCTCCACTATGCATTTCCTTCACCAAATTCTCCCTCATGGAGCAATTTCGAATGCACAATTGATTGCCTCTGAATAGTAATCCTTCCTGGATCAAGTAATCTATCCACGGGCTCCAATCCCTGAGAACTGGATTCTCAGCTGCCTCATATGCCTCCCAGAAATCCGCATCACCTGCATACATATCTTTGAGGTTCTCAAAACCCAAAGTCTTGACTCTAAACTCCTGCAACAACAAACATTTCCTGCTCAAAGCGTCAGCCACTTTGTTAGCAGTTCCTAAAATGTGTTTGATCACAAACGTGAAATTTTTCATGTACTCTACCCATTTTGCATGCTTCTGGTTCAACTTATCCTGTTGACTCACGAACTGCAATGCATGATTATCGTTGTATAATACAAATTCCTTGGGTATCAAGTAATGCCTCCACTTCTTCAATGCCTGTATGATGGCATAAAACTCTTTATCATATGTGGAGTACTTCAGCTTTGCATCATCCAGCTTCTCGCTGAAATATGCCACTGGTCTGTCATCCTGACTCAAGACCCCTGCTACATCATATCCGCTGGCGTCACACTTCACCTGAAATGTTTTCTGAAAATCAGGCAACACCAACACTGGTTGCTCGGTGATCTTTCGCTTCAACAAATTGAAGCTCCTTTCAAGCTCTGCTGTCCAGCGAAAAACCTTGTGCCTCTTCTTCACTGTATCCATCATTGCGGCGCTAATTCCACTAAAATTCCGAATGAATTTCCTGTAGAAACTAGCCAATCCATGGAAACTTCTCACCTCAAAAATATTTCTCGGTGATGGCCAATTCTTTATCACTTCCACTTTCTCAGGATCCATTTTCAACTCATTCGCTGAGATAACAAAGCCCAGATAAATGAGCTCTGTCTTCATGAAGGAACACTTCTTCATGTTGACCAACAACTTCTCGTGTTGCAATCTCCTCATCACAATAGCCAAATGTTTTAAATGTTCAGCCTTGGTCTTGCTGAAAATCAATATGTCGTCCAAATACACGACCATGAATTTGCCAATGAATTCCCGCAAGACTTCATTCATCAGCCTCACAAAGGTGCTTGGCGCGTTTTTCAAACCAAATGGCATGACCAACCATTCGTACAAACCCTCGTTTGTTTTGAATGTTGTTTTCCATTCATCTCCCTCTCTCATGCGAATCTGATGATATCCGCTCTTGAGATCAATCTTTGTAAAATAATTTGCCCCACTCAGGCAATCCATCAGATCATCCATTCTCGGTAGTGGAAACCTGTATCTGATGGTGATTTTGTTTATCACTCTGGAGTCTGTACACATTCTCCAGCCTCCATCCTTCTTCGGACTTAGTACTGTTGGAACAACACATGGACTCAGACTCTCTCTGACTAGTCCTTTATCTAGCAGATCCTGTACCTGCCTTTTGACTTCCTCATTCTCCCGAGGCGTCAATCTGTATGAAGCTTTGTTCGGCAAGCTTGCTCCTGGTATGAGTTCAATATGTTGACTCACACTCCTCATCGGTGGCAACGAACAAGGTAGTTCGTCCACGATGATATCAGCGAACTCTCCCAGCAGTTCCTGAATCTCGTCTGGTAGGTCGTCCACTCTTGTGCTTGTCAGGACAATTCTCGGCTTCCTGACAACAAAGAATTGTGGATCTTCGTTCTTCTCCATCT
>SNQJ01S0079329.1:679-20094 GCA_010110895.2 Picea sitchensis | reverse complement strand
TCATTAAATGCCTCTAAGGCATTGATATTTATACACCTCTTCCTTCAGTTATACAAAACTGAAAACATTTAATACTGCCCCTATATTTGTTGAGTAGTTTCAACAATATCTTGTTGGAGAAACCACCGTGAACAACTAGACCAATTCAGGTCAAATCGTTGTCACTTTCTCAACAATCTCCACCTTGACAAAAATTAACCTAATTTCATGCCATTGTCCATTCATCACCTTCTTGCAAGATAAAGATAGGCGATACCGGTGCTTTCAAAACCGAAGAACCCATTTCACTTCTCCACTAGGATTTTCCATGTGACCACTGACAACTCCTTGCAAGTGAAATATTTGATCTTCTCATCGCAAATGTATACTTACTTATAACATACTATACACGAGACATAACCTCCTTCTTCCTCATAACCAGGACACCCTCTTGAAGAAATATTACAATGAAAATTAAAGAGACATTTACCAGTCTCACAAGGCTCATACTGTATCTCATCAGTATCCTTCTCTTATCATTTTCCTTGTCTCTATGTATTTATGTGCCCAAGATTTGTTTTACATCTTGGAGATCCTTCATTACAAACGTCCTGTCCAACTGAGCCAACCCGTTGATCTTAACCATGCTTTTTCTTTCTACAAGTATATCGTCAACACTCTAAACACCAAGATAGTGAATACCATAGTTATTTCCACTTCTTGTAAATCTCAGCTCACCATGAAGGAATCAACATCTTGTACAATTGCCTAGTCTAGATCTAGGCCATACAATAATTACTTGAGCTTTGCAAACAACTCTCATGTCGCGATCTTGAGCACCTTCAGTGCTCCACATTGAACTTTGTATTCGAGACCTTCGCCAAAAACAGAGGAAGCCAGCCAAGTGAGCTTGACACCAGCTCACCTCTAGGAAACTTTCAATGGAGCCCTAGCTCAACCTTAACATGAACATCCCCTTGACAAAAATCCGGCCAAGGTGGCCAAATAATCATTCACCGCTCACCTCCAGGCCCATTTTCAATAGAGTTCTACCTAGCCTAAACATGCTTCATTACATGCAATTTCATGGACATCAAACCACGAGAAACAAAGTCTAACATCCATAAGCATGGTTGGTAGTACAAAGGTACGCATGCCTATTTAGGTCTTACAGTCGTATGTCCAATTACATATAATAATTTTACATTTACAACTCCACAATAAAAAATGTTCATATGGTAACTTAACCATTATCATCTTCCCGTTTTTCCATTTCTCGTCCTAGGCTGCACCTTGCCATTTCTTGTCCATTAGAGATGACATGCTCATCTTTCACTACAGGTTGCAAATTTATCCATGAACAACCTCTCTCAACTACTATCACTTATGTCATCGGTTGTTACCTCAACCGTCTTCAAGCAAGCACATAAGGTAAAATTTTATCTCCCGTTGCAGACTCCAACATCTTGTGAAAGACCTTTAGTGTGCAATTATCACAACCACGCACATCCTCTTGAACTTTGGAACTTTCATATTTGGAATTGGAGCTATGTAGATCTGGAACACTCTTAAAACTTCCCGTATGAGTTCGGTTCCAAAAATGCCCCCCTCCACTTCTCTGAAGAAACTGCAGCTCTGCAAGTATTGCAGTGAAGAATTATTTTCCTATAAGACTCTCATCAGGCACATGAGATCCCATTACAATAACCCAACGGAAGGAGAAAAACATAGGGTTTATGAGGACAAAGAAGATGTTTCCAACAATAAGAACGACTCGGATTTGAATCCACAGCGGAACAAAACAAAGGGCAAGAGATCAAAATGCCCCAGAAATCATCGACCCAATTCGGAAGAAGCAGCAACAGCTCTAGCAACCACTGTGACCTATGAAAAATGAAGAAGTGGAGTACATGGAGAATTTCTTGGTGATGCAAGCAGATACATTTAGAACTTTCATATTTCCATGGCACATAAGTGCAATAAGAACTCATGTGGTCTCCTTCTCAGAGGCTCCTTCTATTCGTCACAAGAAGCTCACTACACTTAGCTCCTTATGTCATGTCAGCACTCTTCTCAGTATAGGTGTCATGTCACTCAGAGATCTTTTGCACATGTATATACAAGATCACTTGCCTCTCGCCAGGAACAACAAAATACATCACTACTTGGTAGAACCCTTTTAACTCTCAGGTGGAATCACATCGCCTCTATCAAGTCAATCTCCGGACTATTCAGGTGCATATATAGTCAAACTCAAAGGATGTAACCTCTGCTTGTGGCATCCTAACAAACACCTCCCTTTCAAGAAAGCCAACACGACCTCACTGATCTTCACCAAATTTCTCTGCTCCTAACGCATAGGCAACCCAGATCGAATGCCTGGGGCCATTGTCTTGCCTTATGTAGCGCACCTTGGCGGATCTCTCTATGTATAAGCTCAATTTGTAACACCTTCTTTCCATATGAAAAATATTGAACTAAGGTGGCTCGACTCCTCTCTATTGGCACATAAATTACCAAACTTTTCGCTCCTTTCTAATGCACAGGTGATGCAGACCTCTTCCTCTACACGCGGTGATCACAGGCTCCTCCTTTGTGACACAACCTGGTGGCTCTTCCTCATATCTATTGGTATGAAACTCATGGATCAAATAACTTGAAAGTTGCGGCCTGATCCACGTCTACAAGACACGCAAACAACACTTGAGTTTCTCATCCTCACAAATCTACTCATGCTTCTCAAGCCTGACTCTTCTAGCCTCATGGATCTCCAATCACTAGCTCAGATGCCACTTGTTAGGCCTGGAACACCCACAAAGATCACACATATGTAGCAGAGAATGAAGAAATCAAAGAGACAAACACACATCCATTTAATCAGACAGAAGACAACTATTTACGTGGTAAAACCCTCCTTCGCCTCATGAGGGAAACATCCATGTGACAATGGAAGAAACATTCTATTAGCAGAAAACATGAGATTAAAGCCATCCTTAGGCAATTGGGAAGCCCAAGAGAGGGATTGAATCGCCTTCTCATTAAATTCCTTTAAGGCATTGATATTTATACACCTCCTCCTTCAGTTATACAAAATTGAAAACATTTAATACTGCCTCTATATTTTCTGAGTAGTTTCAACAATGTCTTGTTGGAGAAACCACCGTGAACAACTAGACCAATTCAGGTCAAATAGTTGTCACTTTCTCAACACAATGAACAACATCCAAATATCACATTCATCCCTCAACACAATCATGAAACAACAATTCCAAAGCAACGGGTAGAATAGACAGAGCTTCATCCACGTTGGAGAAACTAAAATGTTTGTGTGTTTGAGAAGAATACATAAGTTGTATACATTTAACATAATTCTCACCACCATAACTATTTCTTTCCTTGATTTCAAGAGGTGGTTGTGATTATGAACGACCAAAAAGCATCGTTTCATAAAGTTGTGATTTTCTCAAAACTTGAGAATGAAGATAAAGATGATTTCCAAGGTAATTTGTTCCATCCAAATCAATCAAGTTTACTTTTAGGTCAATAGTATTCTTGTCTCCAAAATGCACCAGCTGTTTGGCCATTTACACTCTCTAAATAGAAATATTCTTGCAAACACAAACCATTATGCACGTCAACCACCCCCCTCTCCTAGGCTGATGACCCGACATCGTTCATTTAATTCAATTGCAATCACCACCTTCAAATGTCCCCCACCAGATATGACGCTTGGATGACTCTGATGGCTCTCCAGACTATTCCACGAGCTAATCTCTTCACCCTCCCTAGGAAGATTGCTCATTATGCTCATTCCTCTGCCCAACAAGTTATCCTACCTCCCCCTGTTCCTCCTTCCATGATCGAGTTCCCTCACTGTTACAGGCTCCTTCCCTGGCCTCATGCACCTATTTCACCCCCACCACCCTTTTGCAAGATACACCTTGGTGTCTTCATATTCCTAGAATGTGATTTTGTTCACTAAGAGCCAGCTCACGCTCAGCCCAGAGTGGTCGCACTCCTTACGCTTTTCTCCCCTATTGCACATTTCCCTGCCACAACAAAATGACTTAATGTCTCTCCCCTCCTCTAGGTGAAGTAGATGATCGCAAGTCACCCTATGTTCCTCCCACGAATTTTTCCACATGTTTGCTTCCTGCCAATCCGGATGCAGCCTCTAGTTCATCCCCCCTGCCTCAGCCTCACCCAGTGTTCACTAATGCTCAAAGGGAAACCATCTTGGAGATGTGTCGTGAGAATGCAGAAATGAAATTTCGATAAGAGCTGATGGAGAAGTGCCTAGAATGGATTTTGGATTCGGGAGCACAAGACCCTACTCAACACTGCACCACAGAGGAACTACTATAGGATACCATGCAGCTTAAGTGGTCAGATTCGTTCGAGCATACTTTCCCCTATAGCTACACAAGCAAGTAATCTACATGGTCTACTATTTTTTTTTCCTAGCCTTTGTTTGGCCTACCAAACCACAGAGTTATCTCTTCTACTATATTAATAGGCCTAGCTTAGTCATATCTATTGTTCATCCTGTCAGTATGTTAGATAGTAATTTCTACAACAAAATTTTATGGAACTTCTATCTCTGGTGGTGGGACTGGTTTCCTTTCATGGTAGCGTCAACACCAGTTTCTAAGACATTATATGTAAATTTTGATTTTGAAAGTTAATACAAACTACTAGCTTACCAAAAAAAAATGTCCACTGAGACCAATTGATTTGTGGCACCTTAAGAATGTAAGATATTACAGCGCCCACTTTCACTATGTAGCTCATGAGAGTTTGTTCTTATTTTAGCAATGTTGATTTTATTCTTTGCACTTTTAATATAAATTATAATTATTCTATTATTTTAAGGTGATTCAGAGATATTTTACCTGTGAGGGAAGATTCAATATGATTTATGAATATCACTTTAGACTTTTGTTTCACTTCACAGGAAAATATCTAATGAAGATCCCTTTCTATTTGTTTAGAAGTATGGGGAAATGACTGATAGGTTCCAAGCCAAGTTCAAGGCTATGGACACAAGTGTCTTGCACTCAGGGTTGATTAGGATGCTTTTGATGGAGGAGTTGAAGAAAAGAAACATAGCTTGGGAGCAATTCATTGCCTCTGCAAATATGCAACTAAATGTGGCCCCTACTCCTCAATCTAAGGTGGAGAGCCCTCTTCAAGCTCAGATTTCTATTCACACAGATACAATTAAAAAAGATAAAGGGAAAACACATTGCTAAAGATAGTGAAGCTCGAGTTGTGTGTTTTAATTCATTGCTTAGAGTATAAATACAACATTAGAATGACATTTTTGGGTTTGAATGGTTGAACATAGACTCCCTTATGTAATGCTTTGATGTAACAGAGCCAGACTCTGGTTTTAATGTATGAGATCTAAGACAATTTTCCAAGAAGAATTCAATTTCATTTTCCATTATCTTGCTTCCTTATTACTCTGATTTTCTCATTATTGAATGATTCAATTGAGATATTATAGTTGTGTTACAATGTATGCTTGATTCTGATGTTGTTGTAATTGTTTTTAGTGTTTTAAAGTTTATATCAAGAAGTTCTTGTGTTTGAGATTTTTCTTCACTTGTCTACTAGCAAGGCCTAATGCTAGTAGTAGACTTATTCATCCTTCTCATTAAGTCTTCCATCTACTCACATTTATCTTTAAATCACTGACTGAAGTTAGCCAACACCTCACTTGCTTATGCATTCTTGCCTACAAATTTATGTGTTTAAATATTGTTATGTTGAGTTTTGTCCATTTGACACTCCATCGTAAAATTACCATTACAAACCTATTTGATGGGTATGGGTCTTATCCTCTAGAAGTCTGAGGGTGACTCTCAGTGCTAACAACCTCCTTCTAGTTGTAGCTATAGAATTGGGGAGTTGGAGCTTCCCTCAAGTTGTAGTTTTAGAAATATAGGGGGTTGGAGCCTCCTTCCAGTTGTAGCTAGAGAACAAAGGAATTTGATGCTTCCAATGAATGTACTTCTTAAATATATATAATAAAAAACAGTATGTGGTTTTCTCCCGCATTGGGTTTCCACATAAAAATACAGGTGTATTGTGTATGTGCATGATTTCTCATTGTTCATGGTTTATTTATTCTACACTTGTTGAATGATATTGGTAAACTGATCATACGGATAACAACACATATATATGTTGTGGTTAAAAAGGATTAAAAAACAATATTAATGATTGACCCCCCCTCTAAGTAATCCAACAATTGGTATCAGATCAGGTCCTTCAAAAGGAAGTCTAACAACTGGAAGGAGATCATGGATTACTCTAAGATTGAGATACCCTAGTTTGATGGAGAATATTATGCCTTCTGGAGAAGAAGAATGAAGACACACATAAAGGCATTAGGATTTGATTTATAGTGATCAATAGTAGATGGATACAAAGCACCAACCACTCCTCCAACAGTTAAAGATGGAAAGAAACTTGAAGAAAATAATTCAAGAGCTACAAGTGCACTCTTGAATGGTTTGACTAAATCAATATACACCAAGGTTATGCATTGTGATTATGTGAAAGAAATCTGGGAAAAACTAAAGAACATAAACGAAGGAGATGAGAAAGTCAAGGAAGCTAAACTTCAAATTTTCAGAGAAAATTTTGAACAACTGAAGATGAATGAAGATGAAGACACAACAACCTAATTTTTACGATTTGATGAAGTACTAAACAGTATCAGAGGTGTAGGAGATGACTTAAATGAATTTTTTTTTCTAAAAAAGGTATTGAGATCTCTACCAATGAGATTTGATTCGAAGATTTTAGCACTAGAAGAGAGAGTGGACCTAGCTACATCAACTATGGATGAGTTGCATGGGACACTCACATATTATGAGATGAGAACAAAACAAGACAATCTGGTTACAAAGGAAGCATCATTCAAAGCATTAAGAAGACAAAGAAAAAATACAAGAAAAAGGAAAATTCAGACAGTAGCAATAGTGATATCTCAAAAGACGATGAAGAAGTAGCAAACTTCGTCAAAAGGATGAAAAATGGAACCGACAACTACAGAGGTAAGATTCTGTTGATTTGTTTTAATTGTCATGGTATTGGTAATTTTTCTAGTGAAAAGCCGCATAAGAAAAAAGAAAAGAAATGAAGATGACTCTAAGAGGAAACAAATATACAAAGGCAAAAGAACCAAAAAGATTTTTTTCAAGAAAAGCCTTTGCACCAAAAAATATAGATCCTCATCAAACGAAGATGAATTCACTAATAATGATATAGAAAGGGTTATATTCATGGCAGTATAAGACTCCGATGAAGAAGGCACCGAAGAAGAATATAAAGAGGCAGAAGTTGATTACATAGAAGAATTGTTGAGTGCCATAGAAGTTATAAAAAGGGAAAAGAAGAAAAATATGTCACTACAGGCATAACTAAAAAGAAAAGAGGGAACTCAAAATACCAACTCCAAAGAAATAGAACAAATGATCACTAAATTAAAAATCCAAGTAGAATAATACAAGAGAATTGAAGAAGCACTCAAATAATGATTAGAAGAAAAAGACATGATCATTGGAAGTTTGGAAGTAGAACTTGTTATGTTCGGAAAATCCCTTCAGAAGAAAAACATGCAGAACAACTCTAAAGTTTTGGATGAGATTATTAGAAGTCAAATTCCATGTCATGACAAGTTCGGACTAGGATTCAACCAGACAGAAAAGGGCTCAAGCTCAAAAACGACGGATCATGAAAGAAAGCAAAGAAGTTATGCAAATATAGTCAGAGGATCTAATGAAAATGAAGAAGACAAGAAGCTTAAAAAGGAAGATCACAGATATACTCCACCTCCAAGAAGATTCAGAGTTCAGAATTAGTAGCAGTCAGAAGTAAAAATATAAATATCTCAATAAGAAGAAGGATTCAGAAAAGAAGCACCATTCATAAGATATCCAGCTCCCAGATATTAAATAATTTTTACTGGATTATGTTATTCTTGTAATAATTTTGGGCACAAGGTTGTGAATTGCAGAGCCAACAACAGAAATAAAAACAACTATGAACGCAATACAAGAAATGCTTATTCAAGAAGGCCAAGTCAAATGCGTAGCATAAACTACAACAGGTTTGAATCCTTGAGTATCGAAGTGGAATGCTACAAGTGAAACAACTTTGGACACATGGCCAAATATTGTAGAATGAAAGTTCCTTCTATAGAATCACAACAGAATAATAACATTCACAGACAGGAAACATAAAGAATATGGGTAAGAAAGCAAAATCAGTACAACAAGGAAGAATGCACACTTTCTCCACAAGCTCAACACAAGAAACGTGGTTGGTATGTTGACAGTGGTTGTTCAAAGCACATGATAGGTGATAAGGACAGGTTTCTAACATTGAAAAGGGAAGAAGATGGATCAGTCTCTTTTGGAAACAACAACTCAAACAGAATCATTGGCGAAGGCACAATCAAGATTGGAAGTAAGGATAACAAGGCATAAAATGTTCTACTAGTGGAAGATATGAAACACAATCTTCTGAGTGTAATTCAAATGTGTGACCAAGGTCACAAACTTGTGTTTGTTTCATAGAAATGTGAGATAAGAAAAGAAGATTTAGGCAGAGTGGTGGCGACAACTGTGAGAACTCCAAGCAACATATACGCACTAAGTGAAATTGGAAAATAAAAGTGTTGTTTAGGAAAGGAAGATGAAGTTTGGTTATGGCATAGACTGAACGGTCACATAAACATTGATAATATCATCAAGGTCATCATAAAGAAAGCAATTGGTGAAATGCCCCAGATCGTGAAGCCAACAAGTACATTATGCAATCATTGTCAACAAGGAAAGAAAACAAAGACCAAGTTCAAATCAAATGAATACTCCACAAAAAGACCATTGGAAATTGTGCATATTTATCTAGTTGGACCGACTAGAACAAAAGGTTTGAAATGTGAGAAATACTTTATGTTATTAGTTGATGATTATACAATAATGATTGCATATTGTTTTCTCAGGAAGAAGTGAGAAGCATTTGAGAATTTCAAAATGTACAAGGAGATGGTTGAAAATGAAATAGATTCGAAAATAAAATGTTTGAGATCAAACAATGGAGGAGAGTTTACCTCAAATAAATTCATGGACTTCTGCAATAAGCATGAGATAAAGAGGCAATTCTCCTTTTCCAAGACACCACAACAAAGTGGGTTCGTTGAAAGGAAGAACAGGACAGTACATTAAATAACCCGAACTATGTTAATGGATTCCAATTTGACAGACATTTTTTGGGTACAGGAAGTGTATACAACAATTCACATTCAAAACAGAGGAATTCTCGGAAACAACAGTGATAAAACTCCCTATGAGCCATAGAAAGGAAGACCAACGAATATGAAGCATTTCAAATTTTTTGGAAGCAAATGCTTCATTAAAAGAGAAGATGGCAACATGGGAAATTTTGAATCTCATGATGACAAAGGTATACTTGTTGTGTACTCAAGCACAAGGAAAGCATGCACATGCTTCAATCTAAGGCTCAAAAAAATTGTGGAGAGAATCAATGTGAGGTTTGATGAGACAGGTGGTCGAAGGATAAAAGAAGAAGGCAAGGATTCAACGGAATAGGTTCATGAAGAAGAAATAAAGGAAGAAGACGTAGAAGAAGAAGAAGATGAAGAAGAATAGTCAAAAGAAGATAAATAAAAACAAGATCGTCAAGTGCTTCCTATTATAGCGCAAGTTGTAGGTTGGGAAAATCACGACACAACCACAAATAAAGTGCTACAACTTGGGAATCCTACACCCAATGTCACCTTGATGTAGGTCCCGCACTTCAAGGGCGACTACGTCACTCTAGTGAGGCGATCCCAGTGACCCTAGGGGGATTGAGATGGAGATGGAGAGAGATGGAAGTGAATCCCCTATAGGTAAAGTCTAAGTGGAGTGAAATGTGGGAAGAGATGCCTTGTAAGTCAAGTGATTTTCCCCCAAAGGTATATTACTTCTCTGGATGATTGTACCTACCCAAGACACAAGAAAATCCAACTTGCAATGATATATGTTAGTATGGATTAGAAATTTAATCTTGTTATACCTAATTTGCAGAAATATATGATAGTTTATATCAGTAAATAAAGCATCTAAATCAGCATACAAATATCTAAACTAGTCAAGCAAATCAACATCAACATTAGCAATGAATATAGGCTGAAAAATGGCACTTTGAAGCTGAATAAAGCAAGTTGTTATAACATTTATATTTCTGCAGAAAATTGCAGCCTTATGGCTGTAGTTTTCAGTCACTTATATCAACAAATTACACCATCAAAATATGCCAACAATTATCCCAAAAGATGCACCCTAGTTAATAGAGTAAATGAGAAAAATTTAGGAGCTAGTTTAGGGTTACTTCAAGAGTTATGGTTAGTAGTTTATCTAGCTTAGATTAGCCCTAATGGTTGTAGTTTAGGGTTTGTAAAAAAAATTAAAGTAGTGGGAAAGAGAGGACTCCCTAATAGGGGAATACACCTCTCAATGAGGCAAACCAACTCCAAGCAAGAGATCTTTCAAAAGATAAAAAAAAATCATGTTTCCCAAGGCAATGATTTTATATCTCCAATGCAAAAATACATGACTAGTGCCTTTACTATTGAGTTAATGGAGTCAAATAAGAGAGAGCTAGAGAAGCTACCTCCTTGGGGATGTAATCCCTTTTACTTTCCAAGGCAAGTTTCTCTATCTAGGGTTTAAGCTAAGAGGGTGTATGCCCTTATACTTCTCTTAGCAAACCATTGTTTAACCAATAACATGAAGCATAAAATGATGAAGACTATGGTAGGGGTGTATGCTCGTATACTTTGCACCAAGCTCCTAGCACAACAATCCTTGACTTGAAAGAATGATAGCATAAGATTAAAATACCATACCAAAATCAAGAAAGATGTTAAGATAATCCACCATAAAAGCTAGAAAGAATTCATCCAAGGCTAGCGCCTCGCTCCTCCATAAACCATTCATCAAGATAGATATAAACAAGTGCAAAAGAGATAAATAGAGCCAAATATAGCGAAAATTTTAGACCAATACTTCTCACAATGAGGGAGAGTTATGTGCAAATGAGATCTTATGATCTCTTATTTATACAAAATGTCACCAAGGTGACTTGTCCATAAATTAAGGGTAAACCACAAGACTAGGGGTGAACAAGCCTAATCTTGCCCCCTTTAACAAAATAATATTAAACAATTCATTTAAAGTTTCACTTTTGCACAAATAAACCCTAATTTTACATGGATGTCTCCCCTTTAGGGGACGTTTTGCCACTTAGAAGAAGTCGTTGGTGTTGGAAAAGCATGGGTAGGCCTACAAAGGCCACATGTCAAGCATCTAGACAATGTCAAGTGTAGGATGGCCTACTCATCCTTGTTCTCATGTGATCATAATCAAAACCAACTAATCTAGAAAAAGAAAAAATTGACATTTTTCCAAAAACTTCTAAACTAAGCATGACATTAATATGCAAGTAGAACAAAATGAAAATGAAATGCATCTAAATTAGTATGAGAAATCAAGATGAAAATGCAGGAATCAAAATGAATTACCTACTTACCTGGGGCATGGGCCCTGAAGAATTCATGTGACCTAGATGTGAGGTTGGAGAAGAGATCCATCTATCGGTAGTGGCATCTTCCTCGTGTCTAATGTTGTCGGATAGTACCTTTCTTTGTCAGACTTCTTCTTGATGATGTAAGGGCCAAGCCATGATTTGTTATCTTTCTGGTCATATCTGGGCTTTCCCTTTCTTTTGTACCACATGAGTACAAGACTTCCTTCATTGAAATCGATGCAAGGTGTATTATTATCGTGTGGAGGCTCTATGTGGACTGTATCTTTGACGGTTTCTTCATGTTTCTCATCTTATTTCTTCAAAATTTGGATAGACCCTAGTTCCCATGGTATTTTGCAAGTTTCTCTTTATATTGATATTTCCATGGAAGACGCGTGCCTATGGAGTCCTCCTGCATAAAGGGTAGCTCAAATGGATCATACTCAATGGTCTTTGGGAGCACATCATAATCGCATTCGCTGGCATAATCAGAACCATCAGGATCCATCACGTATCTATCATATTTCTCTCGATTATATAGTGTCTGAAAAGTGCCATCTCCCATAGGAATGTGTGCATGGGTGAGATCCATGCTAAGGAAACCCCCAAGAGAAGTAGACCAGCTCCTAGACAAGAGAATCCAAAAAGCATCTGGAATGTTGATCACTACTATGTCCATGAGAATGTTGATATGTGGAAAATCAATCAAGAAAACCTCAATGTCCTCACATACCCTGAGAACTTTGACTTTTTTGGAATTAATTCCACACACATTTCCATAAGGTCGGTTTGTCTTCAAACCAAGTTGTTTCATTACCTTCAATGATATGACATTTGTTGAGGCCCCTGAATCAAGCATGCAGTTGTTCAAGGGGAGGTCTTTCATTCCCAATAAAAGATAGAAAGGAGGGTTCTTGTCCCTTCGCCGATCGAGATACATAGTGTTCAACATGATGGGAGGATCCTCCTCCTCGACTAGCACCTGTAAGATTTTCAAAATTTTCCTTTTCACGGAAGGGATCTTACACATATTTGTCACTACGACCATCATATTCAATTTTCCAAACATGCTTGTAACATATATATTCAACTGAATGTCATCTATAGGATTTTGATTAGGAACCAACTCACATACCAGCGATGGAGGTGGTGGAGTCACCTTTTCTACTAATGGAAGAGGAGTATTCGATTGTGATGGAGGGGCTGAAGCATTTTTTCTTCTGTAGGTTAGAATTTACCTCCTCCTTAATTCCTTCTTGTGATCATCTGTCAATTTATTTAAGGCTCGGATTCTCCCATCTCTTTCTCGTATCCTTCTGGCTTCATTGATTTGTTTTTGGGTAACCTGTTCATTGTTGAAATTGAAAATCATGAAGTTTATATCGTCAGGATACTCTTCGTCTCATCGGGGGCAATCATCTTCCCTATGGGTTTCTTGGCATGGGAGACACCAAGCTTCTATATCAACTATCTCAACATGTTTCAAAGTATCTGGGGCCTTTGCCTCTTGTTGAGGTCTTGGTTTCCAACCAGTGGCATCTCTTTGGTGTATGGAAAACTAAGGTCTGGGAGCAGATTGATTTCTTTCGACTGTAGTCATACGGTTCATAAGTTGATTCTACCCCTAAACAAACTGAGTACTCATTTGGTCTATCTTCTGAGTTAGGAGAGCAATCAAATCAAGAACATTATTGTTGAAAACCTTCGTCCTTGATTATGTCTTGTTACGAGTGTACTAAAAAGGTTATATTTTTGAATCAAGGAGATTCTATTCAATGTCGATATTGAACTCTTTAGCCTCTTCCAATGATGTGGGATTTTTATCTTTAATAATGTATCAAAACTTCCCTTCAAAAGAATTCAGGTAAAAGAGATGAACTGATGATGTTGCAGGACGGTGATCTGTTGGAATTTGATTGTACAGCCTGTCAAATCTTGAAATCAAATCCTTTATTGTTTCATTCTCCTTTTTCTTTACTTGATTTAACTTAGTCCCAAGTGTCCCACCATCTTCTTTTCTCGACCATTTTCTCTTGAATAAGTTGGAAAAATCATCATAGGACGTGATATGAATAGCAGGGAGTCCTTTGAACCAATCAAGGGCTTCTTCAGTCAATAATGAAGAAAATAACCTCATGGCCACATATTCATGATCAATACTTGCATTGAAGCCCCTAGAGGTCAAGTCTAAGTGGAGTGAAATGTGGGAAGATATGCCTTGTAAGTCAAGTGATTGTTTCCCCAAAGGTATAGTACTTCTCTAGATGATTGTACCTGCTCGAGAGACGAGAAAATCCAAATTGCAATGATATATGTTAGTATGGATGAGAAAGTTAAGATTGTTGTCCCTAATTTACAGCCATAGATGAAAATTTATATCAGTAAAGAAATAATCTAAATCATCATACAAAGATCTAAACTAGTTAAGCAAATCAACATCAAGATTAGCAATGAATATAGGCTGAAAAATGGCACTTTGAAGTGAATAAAGCAAGCTGTTATAAAATGTATATTTCTGCAGAAAATTGCAGCCTTATGGCTGTATCTTTCAGTCAATTATATCTGCAAATTACATCATCAAAATGTGCCAACAATTATCCCAAAAGATATGCCCTAGTTAGTAGAGTAAATGAGAAAATTTTAAGAGCTAGTCTAGGGTTAGTTTATAAGTTATGGTTAGTAGTTTGTATAGGTTATATCGGCCCTAATGGCTGCAGGTTAGGGGTTTTAAAATAAAGTAAAGTAGTGGGAGAGAGGGGATTCCCTAATAGAGGAAGACTCCAAGCAAGAGATCTTTCGAAAGATAAAAAATCACATTTTCCAAGGGAATGATTTTATATCTCCAATGAAACAATATATGATCGGTTCCTTTACTATTGGGTTAATGGAGTCCAATAAGAGAAATATCTAGAGAAGCTACCTCCTTGGGGGTGTAAGCCCTTTTACTTCCCAAGGAAAGTTTCTCTAGCTAGGGTTTAAGCTAAGAGGGTGTATGCCCTTATACTTCTCTTAGCAAACCCTTGTTTAACCAATAACATGAAGCATAAAATGTTGAAGACTATGGTGGGTTTCTATGCCCTTATACTTCCCACCTAACTCCTAGCACAACAATCCTTGACTTGACAGAAAGATAGCATAAGAGTAAAATACCATACCAAAATCAAGAAAGATGCTATGATAATCCACCATAAAAGCCAGAAAGCATTCATCCAAGGCTAATGTCTCACTCCTCCATAAACCATTCATAAAGATAGCCATAAACAAGTGCAAAAGAGACAAATAGATCCAAATATAGCTAAAATTTTAGACCAATACTTCTCACATTGAGGGAGAGTTATGTTTAAATGAGATCTTATGATCTCTTATTTATACAAAATGTCACCAAGGTGACTTGTCTATAAATTAAGGGGTAAACCAAAATACTAGGGGTCAACAACCCTAATATTGCCCCCTTTAACAAAATAATATTAAACAATTCATTTAAAGTTTCACTTTTTCAAAAATAAACCCTAATTTTACATGGACGTATCCCCTTTAGGGGATGTTTTGCCACTTAGAAGAATTCGTTGGTGTTGAAGAGGCATGGGTAGGCCTCCAAATGCCACATGTCAAGCATCTAGATAATATCCTCATGGTGAATACCTTCTTCTCCTCAAAACATCCATGTGTCAATGAGTGGCACCTCACCACCAAGCCCTAACCCCCCTAGGTGACATCATGCCTCTAGGAGTGATGGTTTGCCTCTCCTAGGAAAAATGTTTGACATGTGGGGGCTAGGCTATGTCTTCCAAGTCAATCTCAAGGCCTTCCAAGTCTGATCATTCTCATCTGGCATGAGGGCCCTTGGAATACAACCTGTGGGCTTGTAGCCCCATGGAAGCCCAAGCTAGGCTTGTTCTCCCAAAACTATCCACCAACTAGGTCTTGCAAAGACAAATGAGCATGCCCTCCAAGGATCTCAAGTCATAACATCATGATAAGTGAATCCAATCAATAAATGAGCCATCTAAGCATGTTCATCAAAGATCACTATATAAAACAATTAAATGCTCAAAGACACTATGAGACTTGTCAAGATTGAATATGGGAGGGTTGACGAGGTGTCATATTGGATAGATCTTTCCCTAGTTCAAGGATAATTTCAAAGAGATCCCTCTCTAGGTTGTGTAAAGTGGACGAAGTGGTTGGGGTCAAGACTTAATGGGCATAGGGATCATGACATACAAGGGGTCGTAGTGTCTCATTCATGGGTTCCTTTTTAGAGGGTGTGTGGCACCTTTGTCTACAATGCACTTTTTCCAAGCCCATCAACTACCTTTTATCTCTATTTATTTGTATTTTCTGTCAATATAGCATAAGGAAAGGTTGAAGGTCATTGCCCTGGTGTGGTGACCAGATGATGGCAATGTCACCCACAAACACCTAGTGGAAATGAGAAGTTTGGATTGTGATGAGGCGCCCTTTCTCCCAGCCATGCAACTGAGATCCATTACCCTAGCTTAGTGACCATATGACAGCAATGTCATACCACTAGATATTCATGGACGTGATAGGTCAGCTCATGATGAGACCTTCTATCCTTCAACTAACCCGTTTATCATTCTTTATTATATTGTGGGTCCCCTTTACTCAAAGATAAGTGTTTCATTTCTTTTTTGGGTGATCCCTGGGAGAAGCATCTAGAAGTTTTATACAAGGATTTTATCTTTTACCCAACATCAACCCCTCTGAGCCTTCAACCCCTTCTTCCCATAGAATGAGGGACAACACCTTCTTAGCTCAATACACCATAGAATCCCAAGAGATAAGGAAATGGAAGGGAATAATGATGGAAAGTGGTAAGTATGGTAAGGAATGGTACGATGGCTCTTTAAGGGAGTTCCTAGTAACAAAACCATCCCCAAGGAAGACCACTTACAAGGGTAGAATGTCAACCACCAAGGTGAAGCAGGGCAAAAGGCATAATTTCCAAGCATATATCATGAAATCTATAGAAATATAAGATACAAAATACTCAATTGGATTAAATATTGAAATGATGCTCACCGTAATACTGACTTGTACCTCATGGATCAAGGCTCGTTGCCTTCCGAAAGCCAACTGATGTGGTGGATGCCATCTGAAAATCTGTGACCATTTGTGTTGGTGACAAGTGTTTCCATTTGCGCAAAAGGGTACTAGTGGTCATGAATTTTCTAGACACTCCATATCTGCAACTCGAGGGCCTCAAGACATAATCTCCTTAGTTGTCCACAAATCGGGGATAACACCTCCAAAGACACCTAGCAGACGAAGACAAAAGAATCATCCATCATGTCAGATTATCGATAACAAATATGCATGAGTTGAAACTAGAAGAAGAATTTGATCACCAGAACAGTTTCCCCTGACACTATTGTCAATAATTGAGCCAAGAAGTTTTGAAGAAGCAATCAAGTTTGAATTCTGGATCAAAGCCATGGATGAAGAGTTAGATCAAATAGAGAACAATGACAATTGGGAACTGGTTCCAAGGCCAAAGAACAAGAATGTGATCGATACAAACTGGGTCTTCAGAAACAAATTGAACGAAGATGGACATGTTACCAGGAATAAAGCAAGATTGGTATGTAAAGGATATGCTCAAGTTTTGACGAGGTAGACAACGAATCATAAAATGTATTTATGTGATGTCTATTTGGTGGGTGGATGCTTGTGGGAAGCATGGCATCTCTAGAGTGGACACCAAATAGTCTTTTGACAATTGAGGGACTTCATAATAAATTTGGTGGACAATGACATAGTGATTTGAGAAGTCACTGATCCGCAAGTTTGTATTGATCTTATTTTTAAATCATGAAGGATCCATCTACTCAACATGTTGAAATTCATGTCACTCTATTGGTGGTAAAATTGTGTGAAGGAAACTTGCATGCTATATGTGTTACCCATAGAAACCATCATCGCTCAATGTGTGAAACTGACGGAGTTCAGGAGTAGTCAAGATTCCATCGGTGGTTGAGATGACTACAAGATTATGAGAGGTGGAGAAGCACAATCTGGTAGTATGCATATGAATTCAATTGGTCATTGTTGTTGTGTTTTTCTTAATCTAGCAAGGAAAATTCTACATATGCTAAATGTATTGTGAAGGCATGAAAACTGACCTAAGGATTGTTGATTAAGGTTGGTTTTTATTGATGTCAACCCTTGAAGAAAGCCCTGTAGCACAAAGGTTAGGTAATGGACCCAAGATTGTTTGATGTAAAGATGACTCGTTATTGTCTTGTCATGGTTGATAATAAGTAGAAATGGATTAACTCCAAAGTGGTCCCCTTATGGTGAAATCCCTCACGGGAAGACGCTTTGCGGATTGAGTTATCCTAGAAGTATGGTTAGAGAACCCATGATTATTTGTGGAACGTCACATAACTCCTCACGGTTAGAGAGTTATGGCCATGAGAAGTTGGAGAACTCGGGTTTGGGTAATGGACCCAAATTTGTTTGATGGATAACGGTATGAGTTTTGATATTTTTTCAGGTAATAATATTCTATATGGATAGTACATGTCATTCCATTTCTGGCGGTATGTGGAACATTACATAACTCCTCGCGGTTTTATATTTATGGCCTTACGAAGTTGGAGGACCCTCATATGTCATCTAGAAGCCCCAAAAGGTCAAAGTAGTCAAAGTAGTTTAAGAGATTTTAAAAGGTAAATAATAAAATGAAGTGATGAGTCTACTATAATTCAAAGTGAAAACAAAATAAATTAATTCAATAATAAATTTAATGGAGAAATTAGAAGTGGGTTAACACTAAAATAAGGAAAGTGGGCAAAGTGCCCTAGAAGATGTTTTTAAGGAAACTACTTGGAGAGTATAAATAAGAGGCAAGGCTCTCTAATTTAAGAAAAACTTGAGATTATTGAATACCTATAGGTTTTTGAGGTAACAAAAGGATATCTAAGGAGAATTTCTGAGGAAAGTGAAGAAAATAAGGCCGGAATTCAAGGAAGGATAAATTCTTTTGATGATGCTTTCTAAGGTATGTTTTTTTTCAGGTCATCTCACCATTTTCTCAATAACTTTTTTTCAGAATGATTCGGACCGTGAAATTTCTATGCCATTTTGGAAACATATCCAAGTATCTATGGTAAAAAATTCATCTTGTGGGTCGTTTTATTTTTGGAGTTACACTCCGTGGAAAATAGGGTTTGTGGGTAGTCCTGAAACTAGTCAAAAATAGGTGTTTCGGGTAAAAACATCATAAATTATTCATAACAGATCCAAATTCAGTAAGACCAAATGTGTTGGTTAGAGTATTGTCTGTAGTATGTTGTGTAACATTTTCACATCAATTCAACAAATATTATGTGCGGGCCATGCTTTACAATGTCGCTCTCTAGAATAAGCCAGAATTCAGCAAGGTGTGCCATTTTTTCCATAACTCCTTTTATGAGAGGTTCCAAGTAGTGACACCTGGTGGAATTGCATAAAACACACTGAAGAACATTTTGTGTCAGTTTTGGATCTTTATTCATTACAGGTACAAAGTTATGATTATTTCAAGTTAGGGTTGTTGACTAATCCAAAACTAGTCTTGTGAGACTAAAGAAACGTTTGATAAAAATGTTAGTCTTTTGTTGTTAAAGTTAAGGAAGGTTTGCAGGAATATGATCATATACACCAGGTCTGTTACAAAGTTACAAATCAGATTTGGATGATGAAATTGATGAGGGATTTTGGTTGAGGTACATGTCGGGTACATGGTTGAGACAAGTAGTTGATGAGTTGGCACATACATGAGGTGTATAGTTGATGATGTTGGTATATTTTGATGAGTCATA
>SNQJ01S0079328.1:56867-72971 GCA_010110895.2 Picea sitchensis | reverse complement strand
ACAACTTCTAAATAAAAATTTCTCATTAAATTCCACATGCATATAAACAATAATATTATAAAACTTAGATTATTATAAAGTTAATTTCAGACTTAGATTATTATATAGTTAAACTCAGACTTAGGTTATTACATAATTAATTTATTATTGCATTATTTCCATTTTAATTTCTCATAAAAGAAAACAAGATCGTGCACTAAGATCGTGAACAAGCGCGACATAGAGGAGGCAATGACAAGGAAGTGGGGCGACAGTCAGTCTCAAATCGAATATGCAGAAAGAGAATATTAAGAGAAAACAGATGCAGCGCAGTCCCATAGAGTCTAAGGTTAAAAAAAATGAACCAACTGAATCTCCAAGGAACAACGAAAAAAACTCGCCAGGATCCCTGCAAGCACGCACGCACAGGGTACACCGGTGACTGGCAGAGGCAAGACCTGAGAACACAGGGCTCCTTGAAGCTCACGCGAGGGGGTGACAATTGTAACAACAGATGTAGGGGACTAGCGCTGTGGGCAGAGGGAACTAGTAAATCGCCTCAGGTAAAAGGGCCCTCCAGAGTGGGGTCATGCCCCAAAAAAACAGTAACAACCACTCTCGTCTTCTCCTATGCGCTAGTGGTAGTTTTAAAAAAACCATAAATTAAAACTAACTAACACTGCTGCTATGCTACCGGAAGTAAAACATGAGAAATGAAACCGGAAAGAAAGGATAGAGCTGGTTGTGCTATCATAATTAAAATGCAGGTAATTAAACTAAGGTACAGTCCTTTAAGCAATAAAGACAATGAACTACTGATAAAAATATCTCAAGGGAAAATCATGAGGCCATTCCGGTAAAAACTCACAGGTCATACAGATTAATATTAAAAACAACACAAGTAGCCAAAGCATCCATTCAATTCTAATAGTGGCATACCAAGAAGGCGCATAACATAAATTTAGCTACCCTTCAACAAAATCACACATGTGCGCTATCGCCTGGATAAATATTCATATGCGAAAAATAAACAAATATTTTTATTTTAACTCATCTATGCATGCATGCTTTGATGTTACAGAATGCATATATATGAAGATTAATTAGGATTCAATACAAATTATACACATGCATACCATAGCCAAACGCAGTGCTCCATAGTCGTTGTCCTGCGCATGCTCTGTCCAGCTCTCGCTTGCCAATCGATGAGACTTCACTGGTACCTCCCAACCAATGTTAGGGGTAATCTTCTTCCCCCTGAGCCCCCCGAGCCGCAAAGGTGCCACGCACACAATACCAGAGAATTCTAGCTCCCAGCTCGTCTCGCAAGGTTGAACTACCACTCTTTATCCGAGTTGGGTATCCCAACTCCCACAAGAGAATTTCAGTCATGATAAAATTTTGGCAGTGTAACCTTACGCAAGCCAAAAGTGATCAATACTCCTTCGCCATCATTTTTATAGTGTTTCTTATTCATTAGTTTCCAAAACCCTCATTAGATTCTTTTTATTAAATTTAATTAGGACAAACCTCCCCCGTACACATGTTACTCGATCACCTAGTTGCACCAGAAAATAAATTTATTAATTAATTAAATTTTCCTATTTCCCTCTCCCACCTAAAAGCGTTCCTAAAAATACTACTCAATGTCCTTTTATTTCCTTACAATTCTTAAATGACTTATGCCTTACTTAAATCCTAGTTGAGTTCATAAATAGAAAGTTTCAAAGGCTAGATTCCTTACTAAGTTAGACATTCCCTTTTTCTTTAAGTTTCCCCCTTTTTAACTAAGTTCATAATTAACAAGTTTAGACAACAACCATTTACCCCTTTTTAATAATTAAACGTTCATTAAATTTTTTACGTTAATTAATAAAGCTTGAATTTTCTTTACCCCTTCTTGTTACAAGTCTAATTAGTTTTTTTGTTCAAAGGTTCTACTCAGACCTAGGTTTTCAATTCACTAGGCTTGGCGACAGTTCTTAAGGGAAAAAAAATTGTTATTAAACGTTACTTATCACATCATTCATTTTAAGGCCGACTAGGTCTTAAGGAGGCATAGTTTTTTAGGCACTAGGTTTATTAAATTACCATAGTTAAAATCGTGATGTGCCCTTCCGGATGCACTACGTGCTCCAAGGGTGCCACTCACCTCTTTCTATTTTATTTGCGCGATGTGCCCTTCAAGACGCGCTACGTGCTCCAAGGGTGCCACTCGTCTCTTGACTGAAATTGGTAGATGTCAAACCCCTAGAGTCAATATTTCGTTAGGTGATCTTGTGGGAGACTAAGGACCTCTAAGGAATAAGGACCCTGCCTTGTTGCACACCCCTTATAATCATCGTGAGCGACTATCACAGTTTTCCCTCACGACATAGTGGGTCGCCTCGAACTAGGTAATTGTTAACCTACAATTCGAGCCATGGTGGGAGTGATAGTAGGCTATGGTAGGGCTACTGCCACACCTCTCCCTCAATGTCTCTGGTTGTCGTGCGTGACCTCTTTACTCCAAATGTGAGTCTGGTTGGCAAGCTATCATTAGCTTGCATCCATCAACGAAACATGTTAGCTATAACAATCAACATCATAATATCTAATCATATGTACACATGTCACATCAACAACATTAAAACCTTAACAATCCACTCCCTGACTCGATCCAGAGTCCAAGGAGTTTCATCAATGCCTCGACATCCTCTAATGTCTAGAGTCTTGCACACTCAAGAGAACCCAATCAACAAAACCTGTTGATGTAAATACAAAAAAAATAACATATCATCAAATCCACAATATCTCCATATCATAATAAAAACAACCAATAATATAATGACCTGAATCACTTGCACATAAGTGTCCTCAAAGAATAGGCCAGATCAGTGTGCGCAAGAGCGAGATGTTACATACACCCCCTCTTGTTTTAAAATTCATCCTAAAGTTTCACAGTATGTAAGTGCCGAAATAAATTGTATCAAAGTATCAAATGTCTAGCTATGAAACAAAAATGGAAACTATTGTCGCATATCATATGCGCCCTCCTAGGTCGCCGAGTGTGGACTATAGTTGTCCCAGTGTACCTTGACCTGATCTACTATTTGACATCATAGCTATCGAATGCGATGTTCAAGGATGCAGATTGGCTCCGCCATGAGCGCACCCTCGTCTGATACCTACAAGGAACTCTTGTCAATAACATGCGTAGGATCACTAACATAATGTCTCAAAGCAGATACATGAAAAACATTGTGCATACTTCTCAAAGAATCAAGCAAGGCTAGTCGATAGGCAACGAGCCCCTTCTTTTCCACAATATTGAAGGGTCCCATGAACCTAGGAGAGAGTTTATCACCCTTTTTGAACTTGATCAAATTCTTATGCGGTTTCATCCGCAAGAAGACTCGATATCCAAATTCATAACTACGGTCGACACGATGCACATCGACATAACTCTTCTGTCGATTGTGCATTTCCTTGATCGTTTGTCTTATTGTTTTCATTTGATCTTCCATTTCTTGGATCACTTCTAGCCCCACCACGACCCTATCCTCAAGCCGATCCCAACTCAAATGCATCTGACACAATCGCCAGTAAAGAAACTGGAATGACACCATCTTAATGGTGCTTTGATAATTGTTGTTGTATGCAAACTCTACCAATGGCAAGAACTCTTCCCAATGCTTCTGTTGGTCCATCGTGTACATACACAACATATCCTCCAATATTTGGTTTGTTCTTTCAGTATTCCCATCTGTCTCCGGGTGATATGCGGTACTCAAGTTAAGTTGGTTTCCCAAGGCCTCTTGGAAACTAGTCCAAAATCGTCCTGTAAACACTGATCCTCGATCAGATATAATCCTCTTAGGCACGTCATGAAATCTCACTATCTACCTGATGAAAACTCTAGCCATGTCAGGTGTCTGATACGTCATACACACATGAATAAAATGAGCACTCTTCACCAGAGTGTCTACTACCACAAAAATCGAGTCGTGTCTATTTTCCATCAGTGGAAATCCAACAATAAAATCCATCAAAATGACTTCCCATTTCGATTCTGGAATAGTGTGTGGTTGTAGCAATCCTTCCGGATGTCTATGTTCAGCCTTTACCTGTCAACATTCTAGACATATTGTCACATAGTTGACTATGTCTACCTCATTCCTTTCCATAAGAATAAGAGTTTAAGGTCTGCCCTCATCTTTATGACTCAAGGATCAACCTCCTTTAGGATCAAACTCTTCAACTCGTCGTTGGGCAATAAGTAAATTGGATTTTTAAATCTCAATAATTTGTCGTTGTCCACAGTAAATTCCTCAAATTTTGGTACCATCATTGTGTTTTGTCCAATAAAATCCTTGACCTCTTTGTACCAGTCATCGTCACACTGTAAAGTTAGAATCTTTTCACATAAATTCGTTTGAAGAGGCATCACCAAAAATATGCATGGTCTTTGACTCAACGCATCAACCACTCTGTTCACTGTTCATTTTATGTAAGTAATCTTGAAATCATACTCATTAAGAAATTACGACCAACGTCGTTGTCGTGCGTTCAAGCCGTCTTGTGTAAAGATGTGATGTAAACCACAATGGTCCATTTTTAGTTCAATTTTTTTTCCAATAAGGTAGTGTCTCCATACTCTCAAGACATAAACAATGGCTTACAACTCCAAATCGTGAGTCACATAGTTCTCCTCATGCCTTCTCAACTTTCTCGAGTTGTAAGCGATCACTCGTCCATATTGCACCAAGACTCCACCTAAGTCTTCCTTGGATGCGTTAGTGCATACCAAGAAGTCTGTGTCCATATCCAGGACCTTTAATATCAGTGTTGTCATCAACAGATCCTTGAGCTTCTGGGCATTTCTCGGTCCAAACAAACTTCTTGTCCTTCTTCTGCAATTTTGTGATCGGATTTGCTATCTTCGAAAAACCCTCGATAAAACGTCGATAGTATCCTGCTAAACCCATGAAGCTACACACTTTTGGGACATTTGTCGGTGCAGACGATTCCATAATATCCTCGACCTTTGTTAGATCCACAATGATACCTTCGTCGGATATGACATGCCCTAAGTAGTGAATCTTCGATTGATAATAAGATCATTTTGACATCTTCCCAAAAAATTTGTTCTCTCGTAGACAGTGTAGTACCATGCATAAGTTCTCGCCATGCTCCTCCATCATCCAAGATTAAATCAAAATATCGTCAATGAATACTTGGACGAACTTTTCTAAGTATTCCTGGAACACCCCGTTTATCAAACTCATAAATACCCCTGTGGCATTCGTCAGTCCAAACGGTAAAACACTAAACTTGTATTGTCCAAACCTCGTCTTAAAGGTGGTCTTAGGGATGTCATCCTCCTTGATCCGTAACTGGTGATACTCTGATCTCAGGTCAATCTTTGAAAACACCGTTATGCCTTTCTTCTGATCGAACATATCATCTATCATTGGAAACATATACTGATTCTTGATCATTTCCTTGTTCAATTGATGGTAGTCAATGCAGAGTCTCCACGACCCATCCTTCTTCTGTATGAAAACAACAGGCACACCCCACAATGACTTGATTGGACGTATAATTCCTAGGTCCAACAACTCCTTCAGTTTCATTTTCAACTCTTGTAACTCAGGGGTCAACATTCAATAAGGCGTTCTCGCTATCGGTTCAGTTCCTGGTTTTAGGTTGATCGTAAATTCCAATTCCCTCTCTGGCGACATCCCAGGTAAATCCTTAGGGAAGACGTCCACAAACTCTCGCACCACTTGAAGGTTTTCTAGACCTTCTGGTACTCCCTTCTCATTCAATGCAAGGATTGCATAAATCTTACATCCCTTTCCCATCCTCTTTCGTAGCTGGAAGGAAGAGATGAACCTCAGGGATACTCCCTGGTTTCAACCTACAATCACACATCTCTGTTCCTCTTCATCAACCAAGCTCAATCGTTTCGTCTTATAGTTGAGTATCGCCTCATGTGATTCCAACCGGTCCATACCAATCATGACGTCATAAGACCCTAAGATTGTGACGTACATGTTGGCCCTTGTGACAAACTCTCCCAGGTCAATGCTACAACCCGTAAATTTCCCTCCAACCTTCTGTTTGGCTCCTGAAGCTATTTCTACAAAGATAAACTCATCTTGTTCGACTTCCTTTACCTTAATTGTTTTGAGCGTTGCACCAGAAATAAAATTCTCAGTAGCACCTAGATCTATCAAAATACTAAGGGTTTGGTCAACGACGGTACCTAGCATCTCGAGCACAGTCGATTGGTTATCTTCCTGTAGGTTATTCACTACTGCATGAATCCAATGGGCCTTGCCCAAATCTCCGACGGTAGTGGGTCTAGCAAATCTAGATGCTATGGTCCTCTCCACTGGGCAGTCACGCTAGTAATATGGCTCTCCACATGTCCAACACCCTTTCTTCAGTCCAGTACTCCTGGTACCCGAAGTAGAAGCTGACGACCCACCAGCCTGGGACCCTGGTCTGTTCTATTGAACAGGCCTAAACTGCTGCTTCTGCGGTCGACACAGCTGTGGTGCTCTGTAAGGATTCCATTGCTGAGGCATTGGTCGCTAGGGTGTAGTGAAAGTGGATCCTCTCTAGATGTCATGATATCCCGATGAATGTCTAGCTGGTGTTTGATCTGCTGCACACCAGATGACGCCTGTCCCATAGGTCTTGCTGGAGTCCTGCTCTGACCCCCACTGATAATGTCCTCCTCTGCTATGAGGGCCTTCTGGACAAAATCATACAAGTTTTGAGGCATCAAAATCCTCACCTTTGCACGAATGTCGATTTTAAGGTTGAACACAAACTTGTTGACCTTAAGTTTCTCGGTATTCAGATGCAGAGCATACCGAAGCAACTTGATGAAATGGGCCTTGTACTCGATAACCGTATGACCTCCCTGTCGCAAGGCATTGAACTTGTTGAGCTAGCGCTCAATGAATTACTCATATAGATACCTCTCCCGGAACCGTTCCTCGAACCGTTCCCATGACATGTCTTTGACTGCCATGTTCAATTGCAGCAAGCGTGTCTTCCACCTTAGAAGAGTGCTCCCTTTCAGTTGAAATACCTCCATGCGGGCCTTCATGTTGGAGGTATAATCGCGAAGTGAAAAGAACATTGCCATATTCTCCAACCATGCCTCGATGGATGCGTCGTCCGAGAGATGAAAGAACTCAGAAAATTTGACCTTCTCAAGTTCATGGTGAATGCTACCAGTATCAATTTGAGCGTACAGTGGACTCTCAGGAGGTTCCGACACCCTGGCCTCATCTCTATCCAAACAACTGATTAGTGCCTCAGACATCCTCTGAAATTACCTCATCAACCTATCCACATCACCCACAACTATATGTTCCTTTCCGCCAATTTGTTTGTCTCCTTGGGGGTTAGACCCCTCGGGTGTGGATGCTACTGGGGGCGTCGCGCCTCCTTCCTAATACCCTGTCGCCTGCCTCAACGATGTGCTCTAACCATGATTACCTGCTTGCGTAACATTTTACTATGTGACGAACCCCAGTCGTTACGACAACATGTGACACAAAAACCGTACATTTTTTTTTTTTTGAGAAAGTAATAACATCCATACCTTCAAAAACTGCAACATGACAATGAACACAATGCATGAAAATCATGCAATAAAGAACATAATGAACTGGCTTACTAGCACATCATGCAACATAAAGTAACATATGACATTTAATCAGACGAAGAATAAAAATTACTACCCGCCTATCCTACCCTGCAAAGTTAGGAGCTCCATGACACATAAGCAACGCTCAAGCCTAGGTTCCCATTGATTTTGACCATTTAAGGTCTCAAGGTTGGTGACTGTTCTATGGAACAAGGAGGTTTCTACTTCCCACCTGACACAAACAAGACCAAGCCGACTAAGCTAACTGCCAACATCAAATCAACCCACACAACCAACATCAACGACACATGTGACTAGAACCCTTATGGCGAGCGAGAAACAATCAGAATAAACGTTACAGAACAATGTACCAACCATCAATTACAACAAACCACTTCACCCTAAATGAGAAGCGCATGACCCAACCAGGTTTCATATGCGCTTATCTATCAATGTGTGCAATGATTCCTTTCAAGGAATCATGTCACCATAATGCGACAAGCGCACTAGGATTCCAAGCGCAAACGTAAAAACTCTAAACCATCAATTGGTACATAAAATTTGACCTTTTCGAAATCCAACTTTCACTGACATACATTATCCAAAACCATAAAGAGAGCATTGTAATCAATCTAGCTAAATGAGGTGCAATGTAACTACAATCAAGACAGGGTTAAAGATTGCAACCTTCTAGACGTACCTCATTGCTATCTTACCATCATAAACCTATTCTAGCACATTGTATCATACCTTAACCTAATATTAACATATATAACAACTTTCAAGTAACATTACTTTTCATTAAAAAGTGGTGTTTCAGAATCAATAAATTCACTATGCCTTTCATAACTTTTCCAGTTCAAAATGTCAGTATACCATAACCTTAGAATGCAACCCTTCTATCTAAATTATAATTTATGAATAAATTGAATCTAGAAAATCAATGTTAAGATTCCCATTCCTTCCCCAAGGAATAATCCTTCCCTGCATCTATATTAATACAACCTTGTAACATCCCCGACCACCCATAGGCTAGGCAATGCCACTACTGCGGAATATACACTTATATATAATATGCATTAAATCAAATTAAAACATTTAATTACAATAATCATAGAGTTACTGCTACCATACAAACTTAAATAGAATTAACAGTAATTCATACATGTAACGGAATTCATGATAACATTCAAGCATTATGCATAACATAAAATTAAGCACTCAAATTATACTTATCTTTCAACTGGAATAACACCACCAACTGCATGCAGACCTTCCACAAACCTCTCAGCCTTAGACCGCGTTGCTCATCACTCTCAGTACTAGGTCACCCCTGAGCTCGGACTAAGCTCCACCGGGCAAGGGAATCCTAGGCTAGGCAAGGTCAACAGGGAGACACACAATTTATGAGGATGGATTCTCTCCCAGGAGACACTTATGCCCACTTCTCATAGACTCTCATTCCCCACATGCCTGTCCCACCCCAGGAGTATACACCTTCACTGTCACACGGGACAATCCTTCGGATGCTAAACCTCCCTTGCCTTGGGCTTCAACAACATGATGAACTAGAATTCTCTGAGCTCTGTGGCAGCTACAAAACTCCTTCTAGGAGTTCTCAGTTCCTCCACGCACTCTCTCACCTAGAGAGAGTCGCTCACAGGCCTAGCAGCCTGCGTCTTCAACCACAACCACCTCCATCACTTGGAGAGAGTGTTGCACACAGGCCTGACAACCTGCTTCTTCAACTCTGTTCCAACACTAGGAGGACAACAGTAAGGCTCATCAAAGAACATATGATGACAACAAATCACACGCAGCCAAGGGAATGCTTGGCCACAAAAACCTATAGTTATAACACATATGACATAGACAATTACGATATGCTTAGGTTTCACAGAAGATGCAGCTCAATCTGCGGGTTCTCACTGGGTTCAGGATGCATGACTATGCAGAGGTCGAATAGGTTAGACGGTGGATTAGTCCACGTGTTTTTCCCACTGGTTTCAAGGTGCACAACCAAAGAACAAACATAGAGGTCGAGTGCAGAGGAAAAAAGGTTCTCGGGAAAGATTCCAATGAACCCAGGCGGAGTATGGAAGAAAACTAGAATGACTTAGGTGAAGGATGGAAGAATGACCCACGAACCCCCAACACAACTAACGCTTCAAATTTTAACTGCATGTGCCCAGGTTGACACTTGTCTTCCTGGAGCCACATGCATTCCCTTTTGCACACGTTCCTTTTTAAATAACTTAGGACAACACTTGGTCAATTGACCACCTTAGCCTTTTAGGAAATAATAATAAATTATTATCCCTTATAGAGGTAAGCCCCCTAGCTTAGCCCCTAGGACCAACACTTAGCCTCCTTCCCTTGCCCAGCCTTGTGGAAGCTTAGTCCCCCATCAATCTTTCTTCATGGTCGGTCGGCACGCAGTGATGTTTATATTTTATTAACGATCTTCATAATTACATATACAAAAATCAGGCTCCTAGCCTTTAACACATAGGCTCTCTGGCCTAAATAACACATAAGCCCACCATATTATATACACTTGGCTCACCAACCTACAAAACATGTTTAAAATTTATAAATACAACTAGGGCTCATCCTTGGGGATATTACAATCCCCTCCCCTTATTTTTTCATTGTCCTCAGTGAAACTCTTTACACAACATTAGAAAGATTTCCAAAATCTTCAAAGAGATGCGAGTGTTTTACCTGCATAGCATCCTCATGCTCCCATATTTCTTCCTCGGGACCATACTAGGTCCACTGGACCTTTACAATCCCTATGACTTGATTCCAGAGATGCTTGCTTTTCCGGTCCAATATGCGCATCGGATGCACTTGCAAGATGCCTTCTTGCTCCACCTAAATCACATTCCAATCGATTACATGATTAACATCAAGTATCTATTTCTTAAGCAATGAAACATGAAACACATTATGTACAGTCATGGATGCAGGTAATGGAAGCATATATGCAATGTATATATATGTATATACATGAAATTATAATAACATTATAACCTGTATACTAGATACACAACATACAATAAATAGAGAATTGTAATTAACTTTTGATTGAGAAGACTTCCATATCAACATGGTCTAGACCAAGGTACCAAACCCCAACAACACTCCAACCAATGGTCTCTCTTCCCCACATGCCTGTCCCACCCCAGGAGTGTACACCTTCACTGTCACACAATCCATCGACTGTTACACCTCCCTTTCCTTGGGCTTTAGCAACATGTCGGACTGGAAGTCTTAGAGCACCGTGGATCAAGGAGTTCCAATTGCCCTCAGAGGTCTCCAATCAACATCTTCCCTGAGCTATTCTTTGTTGTCAACATTCTAACTTTTATCAACATCATCTCATCTGCACCACCCACATGCAGTTATCATGAGGAAACATAAAATAATTTATTTAGAAACTGAAAATTAGTTCAAAGGGAATTCATCTTTTTCCCAAAACATGAAATTCCATTTCATAAATATTGTTGTTTATTGCCATATTATGAATGCAGCCATCCTTGTGGTTTTCCACAGGCACCAAACTGCATACCATTTTCCTGCAAGGCTTCATCTTGCATACTGTGAACAATTGTCAGTATTTCCTGTACATCATAATTCAATTGCAATATGTATAGAACCATATGCAATGAACTTAGAATTGTCTACATATAGAAATTCGATCATAATTACCAAACAATTTAATAAAATAGAATGACTCGCCATTCTATGGATATGCATGTTCACATAATATCTGTAAGTTCATTACTTATTTTTCTGAACAAGAAAATTTCCTGTAGTCAATGCTCATGTGACTACTTGACTTGCAACTTTCCTGTTGCAATGTCTAACAACTCCTGAAATGTCCTCAGCTTCATGAGTTCACAACATTTCAGTTGTTAGTAACAATTCTTTCCATGCAATAATATATATGCATGTACTTACAAAACTCATTCAGCCATTGCATTTAGTATACAATTATATCACTTACTATGCATGAGTGCAATTCTCAGTGCATACTTATTCAATGCACCTTGCATTGAATTACATAATGCTCTTCATCACAGTCATGTATCTCACCNACACATTCTTCAAACACTTCCTATTGTCTTCACAATTAATTGGATGCCTTCCTTTTCGACCCGAACACTAAACCAAGAATATAATTCTATGGTGTTCATTAGTGCTAGAAAAAAGTTTGCAGTCCAAGTTTTATTTAAAGGTAGGAATATTTTAGTACTTGTGTGGCTCATAACCTTTCCATATCCATACCTTGCCATATCCAACCCTATCCTAGTCTCAAACATGACTAGCTTACTGGCATTCATTCCTATAACAAGATCTTATCTTTTAATTCTTTGGTTATTACCCCATAACCAAATTAACATGACATTCTACTATATCAATGTGTGCATTCAGAAGCTTTGAATTAATACATGCCTCTAGCCTTTACCACATCCAGTGGTATGCATTCAATAATATAATCATGTGATTTTATAAAGGTAACTTTGGCTGAGGAAATTCTTACCTAAATTTCCTTTCAACAATTATGCAAAAAGAGTAATAAAAATCATACCTGCATGACTGCCATTAATAAAGTTTATACTACCTGAATGTATGATGGAATTATAAGCTTCCATGCTTCTTTTATCAAACTTATAACCAAAACTTCAGTTCTCTGTTGCTTCCCTCCTTATGAAACAACATCACCAACAACACTTGCAAACACACGAGCATTGTTTCCTCTGGCTGACCCAACAATCCATAACAGACTTGCTGCCACAAAAATTGCAACAACTTCTTTCTCCCTATAAACATTTTCCTTGTTGATCCGAGAAGTATTCAATTCTTCTCAGATTCCTAAATCTTCTTTTTATTTCATTGTAGTCACTGTACATGACTATTTCTTCCCTGAGCACTTTCGATGCAGTTCCCCTACCTCAGCGGGGTTTTCTGACCTCCCAATCAATGGATCTTTCCAAATGCTGAGTCAGATTGACTCTTTGGGTCTTTGCTAGACCCCTATTAATCTTACACAGGTCCCCTTTCCTTATTTAGGTGTAGGTCCTGACAGACCCGCGAGTTTATTCATGCGCGCTTCCAAAACTCTAAGTTTCAGGCGCTAGCCCCTTTTTCATTATCCCTTTCCTTCATATGACTCTGGGCTATGATCTCATTGAAAACTGTGATTGCGGGCGTGGGCAAGAGTGGTTTTAGGCCAACCTTCTTTTCTCCTTGCAATTCACCTCTAGCTTCCATGCATCACTTTGTTAAAACCATGGTATAAATTGTGGCCTGCTCTTAGATTTTTAACATCTGAGCAAGTTCTGGCCCTGCAATACAGCTTGTTCGTCAACCTCAAATCCCTTGGCGATGATCCACAATCAACAGTTTCTATCTATCCTCCCTTTTCTACCTTCTTTCCTCCTTCCACACGTGATCCTAGATCTACACGATCTGTCGACACGTAGCTCCCTTCCAAATCAACGACTACGGTTGATTCCGACTCTCCGACCCTCAATATTTTCAACTCTCAACTATATTATTTTCCTAGTATGACAATATTTTGGAGTGGAAGATCTATTGACACCTTTCCTCAAGAATTGAATGGTTCTGATGAACTCCAACTCTTCGGCCTTCGGGAGTTCTCACGTCTCCACACACATAAATCTCCGTAGTGAATTTCCCCGGAGAGATAGATATTCTACCACGCATCCTCTCCAAATCAACGACCCTGATTCTCTTCGGGACTTCGACTCTTTCCGACCACGACCAAATCAACGGTCCTTCAACCTCCTCCTCGATCAACGATCAATATCTCCTTCAAGACTTCGGCACTTTCATCCTTTGCTTAGCTCCAGAGTGCTCCATACTCGGAGTTCCAGATCTGGCGCCACACGTTCACTTTCATATCAACGACCAAGATTTACTTCGATTGTTTCTCCTCCTCCTTGTCCACAAACTTCCGAAGTTTTGGATCTTATGCCACCTGTCCTCCTGGATGATGGATTGTCCCAAATCACTTCAAGACTTCGGGACTTTGACAAGTCCACTTCTCTTGCTCACACAAGGGTTAAGTCTCATGCACTTACCTTCGGATCCAATGGTTGTTGGTCCTTCGCGCTTAGATCCAACGGATGGGATCTGTTCCTCTCCTCCAGGATTCCTTTGTTCTGCTGGACACTTTTCTAACAGTTTAGGATCCTCCCCACAACTGATCTGACAACTTTTGTCACTCCTCCCGATATTTTGAATTCTTCCGCCTTGGAATATTTTTTCAATGTTCAAAGGCTTCAGCCTTTGACCTTTCTCCTGCGAGTCTGCCTCTTGGATCTCGTCTTTGCTCCCATAAGAGTTATCTCTTATGATATTTAGGAATTAGAATGAGTCTGTCTCCCATGCACTCGTTGCGTTATCTCTTCTAATATTTTTGAATTACTCAGTCAACTAAGGGTCTCAACCCTTCTGTTTCCTTTCAAAGCAAAACATCGTGCCCTCCTGGAAACCTTCTACTCAAAGCACACCTTGCTGAGCGTTTTCTACAGAGTGTTCAACAACTTTGTGAGTATCCTCCTTTGATACTCTTCTCCCTGAACTCAAAAAATATTTCTCTCTGTGCACACTTGCACTTGCTCGATGCCCACCTAGAAGAGCCCTACAAAGTTCTCAGTGACTCTATCTCTCTTTGAACTCAAAACAGAGTTCTTCCTATGCACTCCTTGCACCTCCATTGATGAAGGTTCAACGATATCTCTCCTTAGATTCTATGAGGTTAACTTACCTCTGTCAACACACTCCTTGCGGACAATGTGCACTACTTGCACTTGAAAACTCAAAGAAGAGAAACAATTTAAACTTAGTCAATACTTCAATAGTTTACGCATTCAAACCAATCTGATTTAAGAAAACGTTCAAATTTCATTTTATTTCTGAGCTCTTCTCTGATCTGTAATCATTTTCGGGCACTAGCCCCTTTCTCTCAGTCCCCAATCCATGCGACCATGGGTCTTGACCAAGTGATAGATCAATAAGCGCTTACTCGGGCCTTCGACCTTTGGCTTCAGAATATTTCCAAGCAGCACACAACAATCTCTCAGAGTTCTGGATTACCAAACTCGTGAAGTAGGGCAGATCATTAGTCCACATATACCTAACATTCGATGACTGACACTTACTATGGAACCTCAGGGTTCTGAGTTCTGAGTCTTCAGGATTTTGGAGGATCTCACATCCGCACACGAACTGTTAATCTCTGAACATTCCCAATCACCTTTGGCGACATCATTACGTCACATCACTTAACATTTTCCAATTATGGGGGCATGCAATGGTGGTTTGGAGAAACTCACCTTTCATCCCGCAATTCTTTTGACGCTCACACGTAACCCCTCGATGAAACCATGGTTTGGATTGCGGGACCGCATTGGAGAATTAACTCCCGTGTAACTTGGGTCCTCGCAATGCCTGATGGCTGTTGATCTTGATGAATCGTGATCAACACTAGTGTGGGTCCTCCGACCTTTAACTACGTTATGTAACCTTGGCCCTACTAGCCATGCTCATACAGAAAGCCACATGGAAAAATACCATCGGCTGATACATGGCCCATTCACATGGGTGACACGCATCTCGTTCCAAATTCCATTTCAATATTCTACGAGTTTGAAACCCACTAACGCGTGGCACACATACCATGTGTCCACGTCCATCCAAGTGACATCATCATGATTCACTACTTCGGCTCTTCGGGAGATTTTTCCCTTCACTACTGCGTTTGACCTTTTAACATTGGCTTGATCCAACGGTCGAGCTCTTCTCTCCAGATCTACGGTGTATATCCACTTCGGAGCTTCAGGCTTCGAGCTTCGACCCTTCCCTTGTTTCTGGCATCAGAATTCACTAAAGTCACAACGTTCGGAGGGCTTCTAGTTTAACTCCTCTGTACCTTCCCTAGATCTGTCAGTTGTAAGGGATTTTCCTTCCTTCCAAAAATATCCTATGGTGAAGAATAGACTCTGTTACTCTACGTATTTCCAAAGGAATTCATGGCTAACTGCCTCACAACATTACCAGATATTACGGTTGTGAAGGATTCTCCTTCTCTCGAACAGATCCTAAGGTCCACATTACTCTACGGCCCAACACCACTTTGTTAGAAAAACAGGACGACAGAGAAATAAAATAAAACAAATGCGGAAAAAAAACATAGAAGATACACAATACAAGAGAGACACAGATTTACGTGGTTCACCCAGTGTGGGCTACGTCCACCAGAGAATTTGCCAAGTCCTTTCTTTATTATTATCCAAAAAAATGAAGGGATACAACCTACATCAAAACCTGTTGTAACTGCCTCTTCTTTCTCTCACAGTCTCCTATCTTAGAATACAATACTCGCCAACATACATAGCCGCAATACATTTCCCTCATAAAAGAGGGTTTCCTTCTAGGGC
>SNQJ01S0079328.1:37007-56817 GCA_010110895.2 Picea sitchensis | reverse complement strand
CTGTGACCTTATAATGAACGGTCCAAATTTACAATGAAATTACAATATACTTTTACACGACAATTTTTACTTCGGGGGCTTCGCCCCCGAACCCCCGCTGGGGGCCCACTTGCCCCCAAACCCTGCAAAGGGGTACTCCCCCACATGGAAGAGTGTACATACTTTTGGGGTGTAAATACTTCATGGGGTATAAACACAGCTGAAAGTAAAAGACCTCTAAATCAAGAAGATAATCAGGCTCCACAACCAACACACTTATGTCGTTGTTTTACATTACTGATATTCCTTTTGAGCTTCGTAACACGGCCAACATAACTTCTTGGCACTCAGGAAGGTTCTGGAGTTCAAAATTGGTCCTCCAAACACAATTTCCACCTAAAAATTTGGGTCCAATGACCACTTATCCAACCCATTCAGGATCAATGTTTGAAACCTTGGCTTTGAACTTGAATTTTGTCCATTCCGACAACAATTATTTTCCAAAAATTTTGCTTCAACTACCACTAACATAGTCCATCCAGGCTCAGTGTTGAAACCATGATCTGATACCATATTGTAACATCCTCGACCACCCACAGGCCAGGCAATTCCACTACTGTGGAATAAACACTTATATATAATATGCATTAAATCAAATTAAAACACTTAATCACAATAATCACAGAATTACTGCTACCATACAGACTTAAATAGAATTAACAGTAATTCATACATGCAATAGAATTCATGATAAGATTCAAGAATTATGGGTAACATACAATTAATCACATAAATTAAACTTATCTTTCAACTAGAATAACACCACCAACTGCGTGCAGACCTTCCACAAACCTCCCATCATTAGATCACGTTTCTCATCACTCTCAGCAGTAGGTCACCCACGAGTTGGGACTAAGCTCCAACGGGAAAGGGAATCCTAGGCTAGGCAAGTTCAATAGGAGGACACCCAGTTTATGAGGATGGATTCTCTCCCAGGAGCCACTTATTCCCACTACTCATAGACTCTCATTCCCCACATGCACATCCCACCCCAGGAGTATACACCTTCACTATCACACAAGACAATCCTTTGGCTGCTAAACCTCCCTTGCCTTGGGCTTCAACAACAGGTTGGAGCAGAATTCTCCGAGCTCTGTGGTAGCTACATAACCCCATCCATAAGTTCTTACTTCCTCCGCACATTGTCTCACCTGGAGAGAGTCGCTCACAGGTCTGACAACCTGCCTCTTCAACCACAACTACTTCCCTCACTTGGAGAGAGTGTTCCACATAGTCCTGACAACCTACTTCTTCAACTCCGTTCCATCACCAGGAGGACAAAAATAAGGCTCAACGAGGAACATATGATGACAACAAATCACACTCAGCCAAGGGACTACATGGCCACAACAACCTACATTTATAACACACATGGAATAGACAATTACGGTATGCTCAGGTTTCACAGAAGATGCGGCTCAGTTCATGGGTTCTCACCGGGTTTAGGATGCGTGATTATGCAGAGGTCGAATAGGTTAGATGACGGATCGGTCCATGGTTTTTTCCCACTGGTTTCAAGGTGTGCGACCAGAGAACAAAACACAGAGGTAGAGTGCAGAGGAAAAACGGTTCTCGGGAAAGATTCTAGTGAACCTAGGCAGAGTATGGAAGAAAACTAGAACGACTCAGGTGAAGGATGGAAGAATGACCCACAAACCCCCAACACAGCTGGTGCTTCATCTTTTAATTGCATGCACCCAGGTCAACACTTGTCTTCCTAGAGCTGCATGTGTTCTCTTTTACACATGTTCCTTTTCAAAGAACATACGACAACACTTGGTCAATTGACCACCTTAGCCTTTTAGGAAACAATAATAAATTATTATCCTTTTTAGAGGTAAGCTCCCTAGCTTAGCCCCTAGGCCCAACACTTAGCCTCCTTCCCTTGCCTAGCCTTGTGGAAGCTTAGTCCCCCATCACTCTTTCTTCGTGGTCGGTCGACATGCAACGATGTTTATATTTTATTAATGATCTGCATAATTACATATACAAAAATTAGGCTCCTGACCTTTAACACCTAGGATCTCCGACCTAAATAACACATAAGCCCACCAACTTATATACACCTGGCTCACCAGCCTACAAAACATGTTTACAATTTATAAATACAACTGGGGCTCATCCTTGGGGATATTACAAACCCCATATAACATTGAAGAAGAAGAATAAAGGAAGCTTCTAAATAACAATTTCTCATTAAAATTCCACATGCATATCTATCTTAATTACAACCCCATATAACATTAAGAAGAATAATAAAGGCAACTTCTAAATAACAATTTCTCATTAAAATTCCACAAGCATATCTATCTTAATTACAACCCCATATAGCATTAAGAAGAAGAATAAAGGCAGCTTCTAAATAACAATTTCTCATTAAATTCCACATGCATATAAACATTAATCTTATAAAACTTAGAACCATGGGAGTTTGGTCTAGTGGCCAATGAACGTATTGTTAAGGCGTTCATGTTGATACATAGGTCACGATTTCAAACCTCGATTTATTCGGAGGCATGCTTGTGAGCTGTGCGATTCTCCCTAGGGGTTATAAGGTAGTCGACATGATTCGAATATGTGTCATGCGAGTATGATATTGTCGCCGTTGCTGATTCCCCTAGTCATAATTTTTTTTATTTTTTATAAAACTTAGATTATTATAAAGTTAATTTCAGACTTAGATTATTATATAGTTAAACTTAGACTTAGGTTATTACATAATTAATTTATTACAACATTATTTCCATTTTAATTTCGCATAAAAGAAAACATTACATAACAAATATAATTTACATGATTACCTTAATTACATCACCATGGGAGGATGAGAGAACATAATTACCTTTCTTTACCATGAAAACATTATTTAATGTTGCATTGTCCTTCACTAAGCAACTGTGTAAAAATGATGCCAGGAAAATAATAAGTGCGGCCATTCTATTTTCTAAGTCAAGGAGAATCAAAATCACCCCGGTTGCGATCAACTAATTAACATTTAAAAATGATTGACAATGGAAAGGACGTAGGTATTAGCGCCCCTGAGAATGTTGATGCCTGCGCCAAGCTTATCAGAACGGAAGATGAGATGGCACTAAGGAAGTTCGGTATGAAGATCATGTAGACCTCTAGTCCGCCTGCAAGGTGGAAGACAGGGACGAAAAGGTAGGAGGGAACCCGAGGGGATGCACTCAACCTAACTGGGCGCGAAGAGAGTGGTCTCGGCATCTGGGTGACCCAGCACCAGATGTCAAGGCTCCATCATAAATCACTTCAGGTCAACTCAGGATTTATCTGAGCACACCCAAAAACTATTGGCCTATATGAACAATCTCTAAATCATGCCACATATAGTGAAAGCAACTGAGACCAAGAGCCAAACAGACAAAAACAATTTAGAGTCAAGTCACAAGAGAACACCCAATCATAAAGGTGCCAAGGAGAGAGCTCACAAGGAGCCAAAGTTTGTGCAATACGCTCGTGAATAGGTGCGACATAGAAGAGGCAACGACAAGGAAGTGGGGTGACAGTCAGTCTCAAATCGAAGATGCATAAATAGAAGATTAAGGGAAAATGGATGTAGCGCACTGCCATTAAGTCCAAGGGTAAAAAAAAATTGAACCAACTGAATCTCCAATGAACAACGAAAACAACTTGTCAGGATCCCTGCAAGCACGCACACACAGGGTACACCGGTCGCTAGCAGAGGCAAGCCTTGAGAATCCAGGTCTCCTTGAAGCTGACATGAGGGGGTGACAATCTAAGTAAAACATAGGCAGGGGACTAGTGCCATGGGCAAAGGGAACTAGGAACTTGCCTCAAGTAAAAGGTCCCTCCAGAGTGGGGCCATGCCCCCAGAAAATAGTAACAACCACTCTTGTCTTCTCCTATGCGCTAGTGGTAGTTTTAAAGAAACTAGAAATTAAAATTAACTGACACTGCTTCTGTGCTACCAAAAGTAAAACACAAGAAATGAAACCAAAAAGGACAAATATGGTTGCACTATCAGAATTAAAATAGAGGTAATTAAACTAAGGGACAATCCTTTAAGCAATAAAGACAATGAACTACTGATAAAAATATCTCAAGGGAGAATCATGAGGCCATACCAGTAAAAACTCAGGGGTCATACAAATCAATATTAAAAACAACAAAAGTAGCCAAAGCATCCATTCACTTCTAATATTGGTGTACCAAGAAGGCACATAACATAAATTTAACTACCCTTCAACAAAATCACACATGTGAGTTATCGCTCGGATAAATATTCATATGCAGAAAATAAACAAATCTTTTTCTTTTAACTCATCTATGCATGTGTGTTTCGATGTTACATAATGCATATACATGAGATTAACTACTATTCAATACACATTATATACATGCATACCATAGCCAAATGCAATGCTCCATAGTCACTGTCCCAAGCATGCTCCATCCAGCTCCCGCTTTCCAACTGATGAGACCTCACTGGTACCTCCTAGCCAATGCTAGGGGTAATCTTCTTCCCCCTGAGCCCCCCGAGCCACAAAGGGGCCATGAACACAATACTAGAGAATGCTAGCTCCCATATCACCTCGTAAGGTCAAGCTACCACTCGTTACCCGAGCTGGGTATCCCAACTCCCACAAGAGAATTTTAGTAAAGATAAAATTTCGGCAGCGTAACCTTACGCAAGCCAAAAGTGATCAATACTCCTCCTCCACCATTCTTTTTATAGCGTTTCTTATTCATTATCTTCCCAAACCCTCATTAGATTCTTTTTATTAAATTTAATTAAGACAAACCTCCCTGGTACACATGTCACTTGATCCCCTAGTTTAACCAGAAAATCAATTAATTAATTAATTAAATTTTCCTATTTCCCTCTCCCACCTAAAAGAGTTTCTAAAAACGCTCCTCGGTATCCTTTTATTCCCTTACAATTCTTAAATGACTTACACCTTACTTAAATCCTATTTGAGTTCATAAATAGAAAGTTCTAAAGGCTAGATTCCTTACTGAGTTAGACATTCCCCTTTTCCTTAAGTTTCCCCTTTTCTTTAAGTTTCCCTTTTTCTTTAGTTTCCCCCTTTTCTTTAAGTCTCCATTTTTCTTTAAGTTTCCCCCTTTTTAACTAAGTTCAAAGTTAGCAAGTTTAGACAACAACCATTTACCCATTTTTAATAATTAAACCTTCATTAAAGTTTTTACTTTAATTAATAAAGCTTGAATTTTCATTATCCCTTCTTGTTACAAGTCTAATTAGTTTTTTTGTTCAAAGGTTCTACTCAGACCTAGGTTTTCAGTTCACTAGGATTGGTGAAAGTTCTTAAGGGAAAAAAAATTATTATTAAAATTTACTTATCACATCATTCATTTTAATGTCGACCAAGTCCTAAGGAGGCATAATTTTCTAGGCACTAGGTTTATTAACTTACCATAGTTAAAATCGTGACGTGCCCTTCAAGATGAACTACGTGCTCCAAGGGTGCCATTCGCCTCTTTCTGTTTTATTTTCACGATGTGCCCTTCAATATGCACTACGTGCTCCAAGGGTGCCACTTGCCTCTTGAATGAAATTGGTAGACATCAAACCCTTGGAGTCAATACTTCGTCAGGTGATCTTGTGGGATACTAAGGGCCTCTAAGGAATAAGGACTCTTACTTATTGCACACCCCTTAGAATAATCGTAAGAGACTATCATAGTCCGCCCTCACGACATTGTGGGTCTCCTCGAACTAGGTAATTGTTAACCTACAATTCAAGCCACGACGGGAGTGCTAGCAGGATGTGGCAGGGTTGTTGCCACACCTCTCCCTCAATGTCTTTGGTTGTTGTGCATGATCCCTTTACTCCAAATGTGAGTCTGGTTGGCAAGCTATCGTCAGCCTGCATCCATCAACAAAACATGTGATTTATAACAATCAACATCATAATATCTAATCATATGTACATATGTCACATCGACAACATTCAAACCCTAACAGTCCACTCCCTAACTCGATCTAGAATCCAAGGAGTTTCATTGATGCCTCGGCATCCTCTAACGTCCAAAGTTCTGCACACTCAGGAGAACCCAGTCAATAGCACATTTTGATGTAAATACAAAAAAAAAACATATCATCAAATCCATAATATCTCAATATCATAATCAAAACAACCAATAGTATAATGACCCGAATCACTTCCACACAAGTGTCCTCAAAGAATAATCCTGCTCAATGTGCACAAGAGAGGGATGTTACATGTAGCAATCAAGCCGCATGTTCATTATTAGCTTCTATTTTTTGACATTCTATATGTCTAGCTATATAATCAACCACCTCTTTCTTCATTCTCGTACAAAAGTATCATCCTAGTACAACTACAATGGTCTTTTGGTACCCTAGATGCCTAGGATAGGGTACATTGTGCACTTCTCTTCACACTAATTTTTTTAGCACTTGGGATTTAGGCACATATACCTTTCCCCTATACATGAGGACTGCATCCTCTTTCAGCTCATAATCCTTAAAGTTCTACTGAAAATTACCTTGTTGCAATGCTTCCTTTACTTGCAAATAATGTTGATATAAATTTGCAGCTCCCAAAATTTTATCTTTTAAATCAATCATGTACATACTTATGGCTATAGCATACATCTCATGCACCCTTCTACTAAGTGAATTATCCACTTTATTTTATTTTCTTTTGATATTCTTTATATTGAAGTCATACTCACCGAGGAATTCTATCCATCTAATTTGTCTAGCATTTAAATTTGGCGGCTCAAACAAATATTTCATACCACTATGGTCTGTCCTCGGCTCAAATTTTTTTCCCATGAGATCATGCCTCCACATATTTAAGACATGAACTATGGCTTCCAACTCTAAATCATGTGTGGCATAGTTTCTCACATTCTCTTTCAACTTTCTTGACTCATAACATACCGCATGCCCATTTTGTGTAAGGACTCCACCAAGCCCTTCCTTGGATGCATCAATGCACACAATAAAATCTTCCTCTGGATCAACAATATTCAAGATTGGTTCACTTGTCAATAAATATTTGAAGTGTTGAAAACTTTCTTCACATTCAGAATTCCATTCGAACTTCATACCCTTCTTTTGAAAAGAAGTGATTGGGTGTGCAAACTTTGAAAATACTTCATTAAACCTTCGATAATATCCTGCAAGTCCCATGAATGATCTCTCCTTTGATACATTCTTTTGTTCTAGGCATAATCTAATTTCTTCTATCTTCTCAAGGTTCACTGCTATCCCTTACTCTGAAATAATATGGCCCAAATAGTGGATGTGCTTCTGATCAAATGAGAACTTTCTTAGCTTGACATATAGATGATGTTCCCTCAATACATGTAGAACCATCCTTAAGTGTTTTTCATACTCCTCCTCTATTATGGAGTATATGAATATATCATCCAAAAATAATAATCACAAACTTGTCCAGATACTCTTTAAACACTCCATTCATCAAACACATAAAGAACACCAGTGCATTTGAAAACCCAAATGGCACCACTACAAACTCATAATGGCCATACCTTGTTTTGAATGTTGTCTTGTTGATATTTTCTTCTTTAATTATCACCTAATGGTAGCCCAACCTTATGTCAATCTTGGAAAATATCCTTGCACCTTTTATCTGATCAAATGGATCATCAATCCTTGGAAAATGATATTTGTTATTTACGGTAGCCTTATTCAACTACCTGCAATCAATGCATAGAATTAAGGTTCCATCCTTCTTCTTCACAAAGAGAATTGGGGCACTCTAAGGTGAGACACTTGGGCACATGTACCCCTTTCTCAAAATTTCTTCAAATTGCATCTACAATTCCTTGAGCTCTTGCGTGCTCATCCTATAAGTATTTGGACATTGGGGCATCTCCAGGAATCAAATCAATGGAGAAATCAATGTCTCTCCTTCGTGGAAACCCTAGTATATCCCCAAACACATATTAATACTCCTTCAAGACTAGATAACCTTCAATACTTGACACATTATCCTTGATTTCCTCTTCCATATGGGCTGCATAAATTTAGCACCCTTTTTTGAAACTCTTCTTAAACTACATGGATGAAACTTCTCTAATGGATATAGGCCTTGGGATCCCTTGAAATTTTATTTTCTTTCCTTTCCCCATCAAGAAAATTTAATTCCTTGTTGTATCAATATAGGATATCATGATGCTTCTCCAACTGATCCATACCAATCAAGCAATCATAAGATCACAAAGGTATGATATTCAAATTTTCCTTTGTTTCGATTCCATTCACGTCCATTGGAAAATCCTTAACCAACTCATTGATCCTTCTCTTAGCTCCAATGGTTGGCTATACCAACCAATATTTTCCATGATTTCTTCTTTTCAAATGAAACCTCTCAACATGATTACGATCTGCATAGCTATGTTTATCTCCAAAATCTATTAAAATAGCTATGGGCTAGTTATTGATCTTACCTTCCATGTTAATCATGTGAGATTGATGATATTCTTTCCTATAATACAAGGTTGTATAAATTCTTGGCATGCTTCTACGCATGTATTCAACCATATCATCTTATTGAATATTGTGAACAGTCCTCATCCTTTCTCCTTTGTGATGAAAATTCTTATACATGTGATCTCCTTCACATCCCCAACATTTTATGGTTTGTTTCCTTGGCCTTTTCCCCAAAGACTATGTCATCCTAGCCTCATTTTGTGTTGGCTTTCCTTGAGAATTGTTTCTGAAAAATGGTGGTTTATACCCTTTTTTTCATTTCTCTATATTTCCTTTATTCTTATAATCCATATCCTTTTGGAAAACTGGCCTTCCCATGTTCTAGTCACACAAATATTTAGCCTTCCTTATGGCTCTTCCAAGTTCTTGGGATCATCAAAATGAATTGCATCACTGTAAAAATATGGCAGTCCACTAAAAAATCTTTGGATTTTAACCTTCTAATCCTTGATGAAGCCAACATACCTCAACAATTCTATAAAATTTCTCTCATACTCATCCATTGTCACACTTCTAAGCTTGATTTCAAGGAACTCTTACATATTCTTGTCATAATAATTCTCTAACAAGTATTTATTCTAAAAATACTTTTTAAACTGCCTATGTGAGATTATGTTCTCATCAATGTGCTTAACCTGCTTGATATGGCCCCACCACATTGAATATTTCCAATGAATATGGCAGATTCCAATTATTGCCTCTAAATTTGATGAATAATTATGCAATTGGAAATATTTCCTCATGCCCAAAAAACATTATTCAACATATTCACCTTTCTTATGATCACCATCAAATGTAGGAGGCTTGATATTCCTAATCTCTTCTTCCATGTCATCTATCTCAAGACTTCCTTTTTTATGTCTCACATGAGACAAACTTGGGCTACTCTCTGACTCTGAGAATTCATGTGCCCTTCTAGATGAGTGCCTTGGTGAATAATGATGATGTGTAATATCACTTATAGAGTACCTAGAACTTCTTACATCCTCTCTCTTGCCATGATATATGTGTTATGCTTCCTCCAGTGTGCCTGCTTCTTTGTTTATTTTCTTCTATAATATGTTCAGGATTTGTAACAACTAAGTGTTGATGTGGTTCTACTCCTCCTGAGCTCTTATAATCCTCTCATTGTTTTCTCTATTGCTCAACACTTCTTTCTTAAATATTTTCATTGTCTCAATTAGCTCTATGTTTTTTTTCTTTTCCTTCTCTATGCCCATTTGATTCAGTCTCGACATTTTCTAGGATAATATTTATCCCTATGACTTCGTTAATGTGGTTATAATCCCCAGGTGCATCTTCCATGTCTCTAGTCATCAGTATAACCTCCTCTTATCTTCCTATACCACTAATTCTGCAAAATGTGTATGCAATAAAATTACAAATAAAAATAATTCAACAATTCTATAAAATTATGCATAATTTTTCCCTTCAAGTCCACTAGTCACATTGCTTTTGATTATGTGAGAATTCTTCTCCTCAAATCCCAATTATGTGTCTGTGTGTGGGTTAGTCTATCCAATATATTTCTAATGACTAATCTCTTTCTCAATTCTAAGCTCTGAGCAAAAATTTATAGTCTTCTGAATTTGGCCAATTTTACCCCTTTTGTGCACCATTCTCCCCAATGCAATTAAGTTGCCACATGCAGAGGAAAATATAACACGAAAAAAAAAATGCAGGATACATTGATAACATTGTTGATATTGAGTTCATAAAATATCTTATATTGTCAATATGTTGCTCCAATCAAAATATACAACAATATAGAAATGTTTTATCTAGAAAATTTGTCTAGCATTATGAATAACTGTGGAAACCTACTAACTCGGAGAATTTGTAGTTTTTCCCAGACTTGGAATTTTTAGCCAAACTAGTTATCTCCCAAATAGAGAAGTTCTAGAAAAAATTCTTTAAGGAAAATTTGTCTAGATTATTGAGTGGGTAAAATGTCGACTAAATAAAATTTCCCAATTTTGTAATTTGGGGTCACTTTTCCTCCTTTGAAAATCCAAAATATCCTCAAAAAGTGGCCCAAAATAGTGGATTTTCCCTTGTTTTGAAGCCTCCACTCAAACCTCTTTAGAATATTACCAATTCCTTCACTGGGTATGTTCATGTCTACTTTCTTGATAACCTATAAAAATCTCATCATTAATAGGGCTTCTGCCACAAAGCACCATCCTGCTCTTCAAAAAATTATAATTTGCAATTTTTGGCAAATTGGTGCATAATTGGCTAGTGGCCCTCACTAGAACTTCTTTATCCCTTCTCAATACATACAAACCCAAAATTTTTTGCTGGAAATTGATATTTTCTACTCCTATTATGGATAAAATATGATTTTGGCTCCAAAATTGCTTCTCTTTTTTTTTAACATAAGACACCCTCTGTTGATGTGGCATCTGCCTTATGTGTATGGAAGTGTGGCACCTTGAGTCCACTTGGAACCCTGAGGTGATTCCAATTCATTTCCTCGACCACCCTAGCCCCACCCCCTCATTATTCATCACCCTTCCTTCTCTTTCCTCTTTCTTCATCATACCCAGATACAGACTTGGCACCCTGTGATTAGCCGCGGTGATGGGTGGGTCCCATCTCGAACCTTTAAACCAACACAAAGGTTTTCACCATAGATATAATAACTACAATGGGGGTCATTTATGGGTAGCTAAGATATTCTTGAGTTAAACCAATCAAACTTGATAATGTGCTTGATTGGATGATGGAGAAGGGAAGAAGATCAATAATGGTTGTGTTTTGTGGGAGTTTGAGTAGCATGAGAATTGGATTGATCCCAAAGTCTCACAACTGCTTACCATCTTGTTTCCATGAAATTTCTTTTGATTTCTTGCGAGGGTTTTAGGAACAACTCCAAAACCACAAATCCAAAGTCCCACAAACCGCTTATCAGATGTGGAATTGACGTCACCCACGAGCATGCCACTCGTGCATGTGACCCTCAACCTTATTTCCTCATGGAATTTACCACATTTGCATGAACCCTCCTATCTTCCACCATGGGATTCCATGTCACCTGATAGATGGCTTCCATGTCATCATGTACGAACAAATTCCCATTTTTTTCAAAATTCTTAAATTCTTCCAATAATGCCTATTTTCAAAATTTGATGCACAAGTTTCCATGAAAGCTATGGTTATTATTTCTTGGACAATTTCAACCTCACAATTTCCCAATTACCACCGTTACCCAACCTGATGACCGCTTTCGAGCATAATTTGACATGAATTGCTTAGAAATTTGGGGATTTTCCCAAATCTCCCCAAATTCCTTCATGTTCATATCTACAACTCATAATTTCAGCGAATTATGGGCCTGAAGTAGCTCAAATAGAGGTTAAAATTGAGGTTTTTAACCCATGATCTCAATTTCCTCAAAATTCCAAGAAATTTCTCCAATTTATCAAATTTCTCACAGGATTCTTTTTTGTCAAATAATTTGCAGGCATCCTCTAAAAATTTATCGTTTGCAATTTTTTTGGTTTGCATTAAGATGTCCATCCCATACATCTCGAGTGTTATAGCTGCACTCTAATGCCACATTATAACTCACCCTAGACTCATATTTGGGTCACATTAGTGCAATTCAACCTCTGTGCATATTGAGTTTTCAAAATTATTTTACCTTTCTCATTAATACTATGATGCCATGGATAACTATGCCCAACAAGGCTCTGATACCCCTCTGTAATAATATGCCCTGCGTATGAAACACTTATACATTCCTAACATCATGCAATTCAATGCATAACTTATGCATAACACATAATAACATTAAGAAATATAAATGTGCACAACAATGGCAGTTAAGCACATAATTAATGTAACGTACCCAACCTCCAAGATGAGTCTTGTTACTACAAAAAAGACTTAGCACAATTTGATACCATTTTAAAAATATACATGCACATAGAATGCCAACTAACGCCTGCAACTACAACATAATATAAACCCATGAATGCAAATGTTCAAGCAAACAAAAAACACAAAAAATTCATGTAAAGCCATTTACACATTGAAATATCATAATAAAAACAACAGAGAACTTATTTTTTTTTATATAATAACCAATTGGTTGCATATGAAGGATGTTCCTCCCAGCCATAGGATTGTTGTTCATTTTATCTCAACAACAAGCCACCCCTGAGCTAAGGCTATGATTCCACAAGGATATTTGGTCCTCTTAGTTGTACACTCTCCACATTTAGTAGCCCAAAAATGAGGTTCTACTCCAACAATAGTTCAAATCTACCAACTCTCTTCCCCACAACCTACAAAACCCAAGGAATGGGATCCCCCCTTCACTACACACAATCCCTAAGGATTTCCCACTTCCCTCAAAGGCTCTAATGCTCTTGGTTGGATAGGAATCACATAGTTGGGGACTCTAGGAACTCTTAGCTACTCTAGGAGTTCTCTCAACAACCTTCATAAGGCTCTTGAGCCATTTCCTCAATAGGAAAATGATCCACAAGAACACATCCCATTTTTACAGACACCCATGCCTCTTTCTCAAAATAAACACAACCAAATAATGCCTACCTTAAAAAACAATATGGTTGGTGCTCTTCCCAACACTCAACTCCTCTTGTGTTTCCCAAAAAAACTACATGTAAAAATTGTTCTTCTTTTAAAAACGTGTCTTTCCAAATCTGTTTCCTTTTCCCATACAAAATTCCTCTCTTTGCGTGATTGATTGAATTACACTCTTCCCCAAGATGATTGTACTCATTTCCATTCTCTCAATAACTAGGTGAAGTGACTTCTCATACCCACCCTCTTACATGAATTCAATGATTGGCTTTGGGGACACTCAACAAAAAAATAGAAGGTTCACTCAGCAATAAAAAATAGGGAAAAGGTTTTGTATTTAAACACATGAATAGAACCCCCTTTATCCCCCTCTCCTGTGGAATCATAACTCCCCATTGTTTTCGTCCCTATCGTATCATAGCTAATTATTATTACTTTTATTAATCATTTCAATGTACGTAATACATAATTTTTCCCTCGACCATATTAATCAATATAGTCTCTTTGCCCCAAACATATCGGCTCACCAACCTAAATGATATTTACACAATTACATTATAATTTGCATGGATAAAAACTAGGGATGTTACAATCACACATAATAAACAACATATAAAGCACATAACAAAACACTTATCTTTTTATAAAAGCACCAATTGGCTACAGACCTTAGATGTTCCACCCAGTCGTAGATATTGTTGTTCTAGCTCTCTCAACAACAAGTCACCCCCAAGTTGGGGTTATGACTCCACCAGGGAAAAGGATACACAATCGAACTAGGTCTAACAATCAGTACAAACAATGTCTAGGCCAATGTACCAAAATCTATTAGCAATTCCAACCTACAACCTCTCATTACCCATTATCCTGCACAACCCAATGAAGTGTACCCCCTTCTCTGGTTCGCAGTCCCTCAAAATGTCCTACTTCCCTTCCAAGGCTCCAACATAGGCCGTAAAGGAATTCTCTAAGCTTTGTGTCTCTAGGAACTCCAAATACTATAATGGAGTCTCCATCCACACTACAGACCTCACAACAAGGGAAACCTATCCCCAAACAATTCTCCCTCCAAGGCTCCAACCTTCCCCAATGAAACCCAAAGAGAAATTTTGACCCAAATCCACCTAGGATTCATATGGTTTCACAATGTCACAGGGTTACAGTGGCTCATTAACTCACTACCCATATCCTAGAGAAATAATAGTAGAATGAATGGAATGACTGAATTTTCCACTAAGTCCAATTTTATATATGCATGTTCCCTTTTTGATAAGTGGCACTCAAAGAACTATTCACCTGCTACTTGGAACGTGTCCCCCACTTGAGAACTTAGGATAAAATAATATAAATCATTACTCATGACTTAGTAGTATATTATTATTTTCCTTGTCTTAGCTCCTTTTCTTAAGACCTTAGTCCCCTTTCCCTATCGTAGATACCTAGCCCCCCATACTATGTTTTTGACTTGGTCTATAGCCATGACATATTTTATTAAGTATATGAGTGTGTTTACAATGTACAATGCTAGGCTCACTAACCTTTCATCATATAGGCTCTTCAGCCTAATATCACACATGCACTTTGGCCCAAAATATCTTGTCTCTCTAGCTTATAAACAAATAAGTACATGGAGATTGTTATAAAAATCCTGACCCAACCACCAAATGGCGACAACTTTGAGAACACCTACCCACGGTCACCTTAGGCATGTATTCCCGTCAATTTAGAGATGAGAAAATCACCTCAAGGGGGGGATTCCGGTGACCCTAGGAGAAATGAGATGGAAATTGAAGAGATGAAGGAAGGTCCCCCTAAAAGTTCAAGATAGAGAGTGCGTAAGGGCTTGAGAAATACTCTCTATGGTAGCCAAAGTTCCCGAGAAATAAAAGTACCTATAAAAAGTGATGTACCTGCCTGAGACACAAGAACAATCCAAGTATATGTGTATAAAAGAAAGTTAGGATTGTTGTCCGTAATTGAAGAAGTAAACAAAATTATATATCAGAAACAAGCTAAATGTTAAAGTTGCTAAACAATTGCTAAAAGTCCAACAAATGATGCAAGCGATAAGCTAGATAAACACTAGTAATACTCAAGTATCAAAGCATAAGACTTTAGCAATGAAACAAGGTTGTAATGAAAGGTGTTTGCAGAGATATTTTGCATCATTATGGCTGTAGAAAACAAGTTTTTATAGCAATAAATCCAACCACCAAAACTTGCAAAAAGTCCACCCAAAAGTTGCGCTATTCCTAGTAGATTATATTGGCAAACTTTAAGCAAATTTTGACGGTTGAAAATAAAGTTATGAGGAAAGATAGGTTTTTTTGCAGCCCTAATGGTTGTATATTTTAATGAGCTATAACTCTAAGAATACTATGCCAATCAAGATGCCCTAGTGTCCTTGACAATCCCTTAGCATGCACAAAATAATCCAATTGAAACAAGATTAGTATCTCATTAAATCACGTTTACCAAGGAAAATAATTTATTTCTCCAATGCAAAAAATCTGGTTAGTGCCTTTATAATTGAGTGAATGGGGTCTTTAAAACAAAATTTGGATCAACAAGACCCCTATGGGTTTAAATCCTCTTACTCCCTAGGGTATGCCAACCAACTTAGGGAAAATCTAGGAGGGCGTGCACACGTGTACTTCTCCGAGCAACCCTTGTTCAAGAATGACTTATAACCTTAACAATAATATGAAGCATTAATGGAGAGTGTATCCAACATACTCCTCCTAGGGTTTCCACCAACAATAACCAAGAATGAGAAAGAAATAAATAACATATGCATATTTTCCTTACCACTTCCAAGAAAAGAAATATCAAACACTAGTTCACCATGCAAATTACCATCTAAGAGAAAAATAATAACCTTCAAGAGGTGTGCATCACTTCACTTCATCCATTCATTAACAGATAACATGAAAATCCATTTGCAAGAGAGAGAGAGATACCAAAAATGCACAAGTGTAGTGAAAATTTCATCCATAGAGTCTTCTCACAATGGGAGAGTTATGTTAAAATGAAATAGAGATGTCATATATTTATACAAAATGTTCTCATCATAGTTTGTCCACTTAGGTTAGGGTAAACACAAAGTAATGGGACAACAAACCCTACTTTTCCCCTTTACAAAAATAATACTAAACAATTCATATTTTTCACATAAAAGAAAACCCTAAATAAGACGTCAACCCTCTAGGGTGACATTTTGACACATTTCCAAGTCGTTGGAGTAGAGGATGGAGGTCGTTGGGGCTCCTAGAGCCTCCTATTTATACGCCAAGGTCTCTTCCTTCAATCCATGTCTTCTCTAGTCAAATCATGCCAAGTTTCAATGAGTAACAAGTCCATCACCACCAAGCCCTAGCCCTAGGTGACGTCAATCCCCAAAGAGTGACATTTTTCCCCCTCCTAGGCAAGTCATTTGGGTGATAGAGGCTAGGTGAGGTCATCCATGATGTCTTATATGTTAGGATATTTACACACTTAGGAGTTAGTTAAGATCTACTTGGTATAATGTGTCGTTAGGTATAAGTGTGTTTCTTTACTATGCATTAGTATTCAATTGTAGTTAGGAAATATGACGATCACGATATGTTCCCGATATAGAGTGATCTGTTAGTTCATATTCTCCTCGATTTTAAAATCCATTGATCCATGGCTTAACACCAGATTGGTCCATGATCCCTATTTAAAGAGCATGGAGGGTCATTTTTCGATGATCAATTGTGAGAAAATCTCTTGTAAAATCTCTATGTAATCTTTTTCTTTTGCATTAATAAACTGCTCCAAGTGGCCGCGTTAGCTGGGGCCGTGGATGTTTCCCCGTAGCAGTTTTACCACGTCAAAACATCAATGTGTTGATATTTGATCTGGTTGTGTGAGTGGTTACTGAAGGTGTTCATCCTCTGTTGGAATGCATGTATTGTCGAACATGGTATCAGAGCCTGTTTGAATACCCACTCCTGTTGTAGATCGAGATCATGAAGCCGAGTTGCCTCATCTCCATTTTCTATAATTTCCATACATTTATGTGCTAAGGGGACTGTTCCATTGCACCTGAAGCGCTCATTTTAGTCAGGAACACTTTTTTTTCACTCGAAAAGGTTTTCATTTTCCCAAGATATGATCATTTTAGATAGATTCAAAGGTATAAATCTTGAATACACATTTTTTAAAATTTTTGCAGAGTATTATTTTGGTTTTATATTATTTATTTCCGGGCTGCTACTCTTTTAGATCTGCATATGCTCTTTTCCCCGCATCCTGTGCGATCTTGAAAAATCAGAAATAGATAGGAAAAGGTGCATATTTTGGGTAAGCTAACCGAGATCTAACCCTTGTTGTCATCCAGAAGATAATTTTTTTTCTTGTGTGAAAATAGTTTTTTTTAACACGCTCTCTAAGGCCGTATTCCACAACAACAACAACAACACCCCAAATCCTCTTGCTAAACAATGCAATATGTTTTGCTAGACTATTTGGTTAAAAGTTGCCTTATTAAGTAAGAGATCTTGAGTTCATGTCCCTCTTTTTGTTATTTTTTTGAAAAAGTTCATGCTAAAATTGTAAAGTGTATTTCACTTCAAGTATAAAAGTGAATCGTTATAAGTAGCTTTAATATTTTATTTTATAGTTATTTATTTTGCATGCAACTTTTATTTTATAAAATAACTTCATTGTAAAAGTGATCCCCACTTCTCTTTATAAAAGTGGGTCACTTCTTAAAACAACTTACACCACCATGTGGTCCTTTGGTTACCGTTTATGCCTTTTTTTAAAAGGGCATAACTCTCACATCCGAAGTTCATTTTCAATGCCGTTTTTTTTTAAACCGTCCAATTTTTTGAGATCTTTCCAAAAATATCATCAGTTTCAGTTTTTAAATCTATATTATATGCATATTTAATATGGATTCTACAAGTAATCTCTTTTTTACCAACACCAACTACTTCCAATGGAAATCCCATATGGAGGATTTATTAAGAAGTAAAGGCTTGTACCGGAATACCTTGGGAAAGGAAACAACACCCACTGATGTTGATAATAAATTCAAATGGGATAATAGGAATGACGAAGCACGTGGATTAATCAGAATGTCCATCTCTCATGATTTAATGTTCCACCTTCAATCAATTGATCAACCCAAAGAAGCTTGGGAAAAGATTGAATCTGTGTTTGGTAAACACAATATTATTTGAGCACAATAGTTATAAAATCAAGTACTGACTTTAAGTCCAAATCATTTTTCTTGCATTGAAGACTATCTATCTAAGTTTAAAACACTCAGAACTTTATGTGAAGAATGTAAGATAAAGATAGAAGAAGATCATTGCATCTATATTATTCTTTATAAGATAGGTAGGGCATATTTTGTGTTTGTATCTACCTTTTATGCCATGAAAGAGGCTCTAGGGACAAATTATAAAAAACCCACTCTTGAGAAATTTTGTGATGCTTTGATTAGAGAGCAAGATAAGATTGTACAACTTGGAGTGATGAGCACTATGGGTACCTCCAACAAATCCTTAGTCATCCATCAGAAAGATAAACCCAAGAATCCCAAGAAGCAACATACTCACCACAACAAAAATAAATATAAGGGTCTCAAACCCACTCAGACAGCTTCCGATCCTAATGGTGACAAAAGAACAAAATATAAAAGTAAGAAGACTGACATACATTGCAACTTTGGTGATAAATATGGTCATGACGAGTCCAAATGTTTCAAGAAGATGACAACTTTAGAAGAAATGATGAAGAAGCACAACATCAATATTGATTCTACTACTTCTTCTTCTTCTCATGGACATGCACTTTATGCTTCTGGTTTCTCCTTCAATACAACTTCTACTTCTTCTTTTGATGAGTGGATTATTGATTATGGAGCATCTTATCATATGGCTAAGGATAGAGACATATTTTCTTCTCTAAATGAATGTAACACTCAGAAAATATTTGTTGGTGATTATAGATCTCTTAGTGTTGAAGGATCTGGAACAGTTCAAGTAGAAAACAATCATTTCAATGATGTATTATGTGTTCCAAGTCTTTCTTGTAACCTTCTATCAGTGTATCAAATCACTCATTCGGGTGAAGGTAAAACCCTAGAGTTTTCACCTCACCAAGTTGTAATCAAGGATATAAAACATCCTAAGCATGTTCTTGCAACTAGAATTGTTGATGATATTACCAGGTTGTACAAGTTTGAAAACTTTGGATCATCATGTTTTTCATCAATTTTTGTTGCTCATAGAGATGACTTAAGAAAACTTTGGCATGAGCGGTTTGGTCATTTAAAATATCGCTCATTGCAACAACTATGTAATCAATAGATGATGACTGGTCTTCCTCTTGTTTCATGCAGAGACGGTGTTTGTGTTGGTTGTGTTCTTGGAAAACATCATTGGAACAATTTTGACAAACATGCCTCTTGGCACGCCTCGAGCCCTTTGTAGCTTGTTCACAGTGATTTGTGTGGTCCACTTTCTTCTCCTTATTTTTATGGGTGCAATTATTTCTTAACTTTCATTGATGACTTTTCCAGACGTAGTTGGGTTTACTTCTTAAAACTTTTTTTTTTTTTTTAACTAGAACGGTTATGTTGCATTAATCGGTTTTCAGGCAAGCCTGAATCAGAAAGTTACATATCTGAAGAAGGTTGGTGACCTCTAACAGTGCTGCCAACCTTCTTTTGGACGTCTTGGGAAACCCATCC